>OOFJ01078854.1:0-13447 GCA_900323375.1 Benthosema glaciale
CTGCCGATAGAGAGAGAGAGAGAGAGAGAGAGAGAGAGAGAGAGAGGGAGGTAGGGGGAATTTGTTTTTGAAACAACATATTCTTAAATGAGGGGCACTAGCCCCTCCTATGTCCAGGTTTGAGGTTTTGTGTAAACACAAACATTGAAGACGGAGGTGAAAACGCAAATTGTGATTGGCCGTAATGAGATGATGTATGATGATAAGAGCGCCCCTCACTTCACACAGGTGTAATCTTGTTTTGTAACACGGTTGATTTTTGAACAGTGCAGCAGATGACATGTTATACACTATTGATTGTAAAGAGACGAGACGGTTGAAAGCCATTCTACTTATTTGAACTCTCTCAGTCTGGTGAGGTCTGGATATAATAACATAATGACAAATGACAGGACATCCAGCAGTGGCCTGCACATAATTCTGTTAAATAATATACTGTTAAATAATACTGATAGTCTGATATAGTATGTCAGTGTGGCAATACCACTCTGACAGAGATACATCGTTACAAATACATTGTTTACTGTCTGAAAACCCATCCAGGACCAGAACATCACAAGGAAGGGACTGTGTTTCACACATGTTTCTTGAAAGAGTCTGTGCCTCTGTGGACATTGTGCCTCCTCTTCTGTAAGCTTGGAAATACTTCTGGAATTTAAACACAAGCCTCCTCCAATGACCACTGATGTTTTTAATTCCACTGTCCTGTCCTGTCCTGTCCTGTCCTGTCCTGTCCTGTCCTGTCCTGTCCTGTCCTGTCCTGTCCTGTCCTGTCCTGTCCTGTCCTATCACACAAATACCAAATTACTACAGGTTCTGTATATTATACAGAACCTGTATAATAAGAAAATATAATGATGAACAAAAGGGACCGCATGAAATACCTTCACTGACCATCAGTGCTTGGACAACTAGCTTGTCCAAGTAGAGTGGTCAATGTGCGTCAATAGTACTCCCAGAGCATAGCACTCAGAATATTTGAAGAGCAAACAGCGACACTTTGGGCACTCTGAATTTCCTAACAACCAGAGAGCAGCCCAGGTGCACCCTGTTGCTGTGAGAGTGTACGTATTTACGCACGCATCCTAAAGTTTATGCTTCATGGTCTACGGCTAAACTGTAACATTGAATTATCTGATCGACAAATACTTGTAAGCACAAGCATGCCTTTTTGGAGGGAATGTTCTCTAGATTTGACATGTTTTTGCTTTTATACCTTAATACTTATTGGCTTATGTGTGCAATGGCCTTTTACACAGAAGTGAGTCAAATCAATCAAGCAGAAGTGTTTATACATGCCTGTCACATCGGCAACAGTTTATTTACACCCCCATAGACCACACTGCTACTGTAGCAACAAGTCTCTGGCTATGCATCTTCTCTGACCTCCATGTTACCTGATTTAGCGGCAGTCTTACAACAGAGCTAAGAATTAGGCATATCTGAAAAATATTCAGATGGCACACAGCTCATTTGTACGCCGTAGCCTTGTTTTTACTTAGCATAATTGATTACTGTGGTTTCCGAACACTAAATAGGCAAAGTATGTTGGACAAACAGACAGCGGCCGGTATGATTTCTGGTTCAAATCTCTGAGTTTGAAACGTACAATCAGTTTACTTCTACTAAATTTGCATCATCTCATTTCAACACAATTTCCCCACAGACGTCTTCCCTGCCATAAGTTTTAACCATAAATGTTTAACTTCAGGGATCAGACTTATGTAAATCCTATTCTGTTGCAATAACCAGATACGGCAATGCCCTTCAGAGCTAGTAATGTCTCATTTGTACTCCATATTGACATTTCATTTTAGATATTTTGAATTCCCTAGGAGGCATACAGTCAGTATGTTGTCGACATACTGACTGTATATCAATCTCACAATTAACTGTGACAAAGGACTAGGATAATGACAAACTGCAAAAGGAAAATAGATGTAGTTGGCCTTAACATATTGCTCTGCTTGAGTTTTGCCATAACATCTCCCTTAGATAATTTGTATTTTATTCACTTTTCCAGAACAGCAGGGACCCTCGTCAGAGCAGGGAAGATCAAACTGGTTTCCTCCTGTACAGAGCCACATTCGGTCCAAGAAAGTGCAAAGAATTTGAACCAACTCTTAATGGTCTTTTCATCAGCTCAGGGAAGTTGGAGGGGGGGATTCCTCAGGGGTTTCAGATGTCACTGTTTGAGAATTCAGAGGGAAGCCACACTGTGCCTTCCACCTAATCCCTGTCAGTTCAGTGGCGATTGCTGTGTTGTACAGTGGAAGGCACAAAATGGTAAGGCAACACCACCAATTACAAGACACGCTGAACATCTCTCTGCACTTGGTGAATTATTATGCTCTGTTCTGAATATGTACATTATGATTGCAGTAGCAGCTGCATCCTTCCATAAAGCTCTCGACGCACTGAGCTAAAGCCACAAATTAGCCAGGCCTTGGACAGCTACTATGTAGGAGCATAGTCAGAATGCCAAATGCACAAGAGTCCAAATGCTGCACTCAGTTTGCCCGCAGTCTGTCATCCTTTTAGTTGTCTTGCACAGCTGTTTCCAGCCATAGGAAGGAAATTTAATTTGAAATCTCCTGCCATCATAAATGAGTAAGCTGTATTCTGTGCTCATAATTAAATCAGTGCTTCATTTGGAGTAAATAAGTGCTTCTGTTTCCTATGGTTTTTGACAATAGACATCAGAGTAGAGTAAAAGGTGCTCAGATTTTCAGATACAATCCATATTTTGTCTCTTTCAGATACGTTTAATGCAGCTGTAATTGATCCGTTCCTTCTTCCTATTCTGAACAATGTAGTCATGCTAAAGCAATTTGTTTGAATGGAAAAGTACTGTGCACCAGCAAAAGGAAGCACTATAAACATTGCCAAAACAATTAATATAACCCGATAGCACTTTAGCAGGAGTGAATATGATTTAGAATGGGACTTAAATCTAAATCTGACTTTAGGGCAAATATTTGGATGGCTTCCCAGCCTAGGGTCCCGCTCAACTCTAGTTTACAAGACAGTTACGAAAATGACATGTCAGCATGTGAATGATGGAGGGAGTAAGTCTCGAATAAATCTCTGGCAGGCAATGGCAATACTAACCCCCTCCCCCATGTTTGGAACTCCCCTCTCTCGCTAACCTTTGAACTCCATGCGTCATAATCCTTGTACTCATGCCAATTTGGAGGACGTTGATGTGGTTGCAAGGCCATTGGCCCAGAGTCAAGGAGTTCATGGAAAGACATTTTCCATGAAGAACGTTCTCTGGATGGGGGAATGACCGTGCGCGATGTGATCTGACGGTTAAAGAAGATGCAGGGAGATTATGTATCCCTGCATCAACCCGAACTCTGGCCCGAACCAGCACAAATCCGTCTGGTTCCCATCATCACCCCAAGAAGAGAGTGTGCCAGAAACGTATTATACAACAGTGGGGACATTAGTATGAAAACATAGCCTACTACTGTCTGGTAGTAGCTTCAGCCACATAAAACCATTACCTAAGTCTTCTGGCATGTGCGGTGGTTGTGGTTGACAAGGAGTTCTGCAGATTTCCGTCCTCTGTAATGCATATTAATGACATTATATTTGTATGGCAAAAAAATACACTAAGAAAAGAGGCATGGGAGTTCAAGTATATGTGTGGTAAATAATACACTAGTTGTAAGATCAATCCAATGCAACGACAGCATCAAGTCACAACACTAACTAACCAAAATCCTGTTTTGTACTCTATTCATCTCTCCTATTGAGACGAGTTTGTTGCACAGCAAATCCAATGCATACGTGGTTGACCAGGGACAACTTACAGATGACTAATTTACGACAGAAGACTGCTCTCTTCGCAGGCGAGCAGGAACTCTTTTTACAATCTCTCAAATGACCACAACTGTGCCTGTCACTGGCTGGTTTTATAACAGTGTCAGCCCACACTACAAAATTGTTCTTCACATATTCACCCACCACTATGTTGCCTGCCACATATTATCCACTGTCCATATACGTGGTTTGATTTGTTCACTATTTGTCATATGAAGAATATGATAGGGCGATATATATCTTATTTGTAAATAGCTCTACATTCTGATTCATTAATCTCTGTTTATTAAAGACCTGGAGAGACAGGGGAACCCTTGCTACTATAAACACTGTAGCAATGATTCATTAACAAGAATATAGTGCTTAAACCTTTTAACACAAAACCGCTATTTTGCTTTACACATCTCACAATGTAGTATTGTACACATACAGTAAGCTATATACACAGCCATGAGAGCACATCACACGTTATCCCAGTATACATCATGTCAACATCTGGGTAGATGTTGACATGATGTATACTGTCATATATATTAGGGCTGTAAAGAATGTCAACATCTACCCAGATGTTCTGAATGATCCACGTAAACGTCTTGTTCCACTGCGAAGATCAGCTGTGCCAAAAACGCAGGAGAGAACTGAACAATCTTAATTACGTTCTGTCTCGAAGTCAAAGATCACATGCAGCAGTGCTGGAAGAGTGTGCAGCGGACCGCTGGCACAAGAAGCCTCGGACGTGAGCTGAGAGACACACAACAAAGAGAACTCAAATCTGTGCTTTTGACATCATGTTGGCTGATTTCACAAGAACCTGAGTCTGTGGTCGTAGCCAACACAACACATAGAGGTTCAACAAAAGCCTCTCTCTCACGCACGCACGCACGTGCGCTCACACACACACACGCACACACATGCACACGCACGTGCACACACGTATACAGTATACCTGTATGGAGCAGGCTTCTCCTACACATCACTGTCTATGTCACTATCTATAGGAAATCCCAACATTTTCTAAGACTTTACATACCGCCTCTTTCTTATACAGCCTTTTGGGAGAAAATGGAGCAAAAGATAAGCTCACTGTCAAGAATGGCTGAGAAAGTTTGTACGGGTTCACATTGGGTGTAATTGAGAATAGTGCTCTGAAATGCAGCTTCTCAGGTAGTCTATATTTTGCACATTTTTCACTGCATTCGATCATAGTACTTGATTCCTTGGAAAAGGAGAGGTGCTTTTGTGAGTGGTGTGCGTGTGCGCCTGTGTGAGTGAGTGAGTGAGTGAGAGAGGGAGAGAGAGAGAGAAAGTGTAGAGCAAGTGAGAGAATATGAGTGGGCTGCCTCAAAATCTATTTTATATAATCAAAACTAATTATCAGACTCAGGTGACTGGAATGACGACTGATCTGTTTAAAAAAAAAAAGATTCTACTTCACTGTAAGAAGTATATAAATTGCTATCACTTAAGCTGGGGAATTATCAGCAATTAGGCACAGGGTCTCATGCATATGGATGCTCTCTGGAGGGGATGCAATTTATTCAAATGAGACTTTATCACTATGCGCACAGCATTGTCAACTTCCCAGTGGCTGTCTCTTTCACTTGTCAGGAATGAACTATCTATCTCACCGCTTTAATGCCACAACTGCTGGGAGTTCAAAAGATGAACACCATGGCAGACCTCTCTAGTCTACATTTCTTTCTATTTCCTCCCATGTTTATTCCTCCTAAGAAACAGATGTTATGATGAATGTCAAGAGAGCTGGCACTCGACAACAGAATCAATTTCCTTCCTGCGTGGAGGAGGAAAGCATGCAGTAAGCGTTCTAAAAATGCAATTTTTCCTAGAGGGATTTCTTTTCTTTTTTTAAAATACTTCTATCAAAAGGATGTTGTCAAAGCCTAGACTATAAGATAATGAACATGACCATACACACAGTTTTGGGAAAGTACTGTAGATATACCTCACTGTAGATAAGCTTGTTTACAGTATACAGAAGAAGATCTCACAACAGTACGATATGCACATTTGACAACATGTCAAACATTGTAAAAACATTTTTTTTAACCAGAAATCAAGTAAAGGAAGGAAGTCGAACCAGGTGGAGCCCACTTCCTTTCAGCCTGTTATTTACTGTACAATCCCACTGGAAACCAACAGAGTCATTGAGAGAAATTGTACTCTTGGACGACTTGGGAGACATTGTATGTAATGGAGTAACGTTTGGATGAATGAAAGCCTTCTCATGACAGTCTTCCAAGATTGACTTTTTGACAGGAATTATCAAAGCTCCGGGTACAAGATTGGGCCTAATATCAACATAACATTGGAAGTCATTCATACAGAATTGTCAAAGGTAGTACAATTTTAGCAGGCAAACCGACTTCATATAGGGTACTATTAGATCCAAGATCCTCGTCAAGGAGCCATACAGATGGCTGAGCTATTAAGGGTTAAGCGTCTTGCTCAGGGACTCTTCAACACACAGCCGTGGTTCGAAGTTCGAACCAGTGACCTTCTGATTACATGACAGTGCGGACACCCACTCTACCCAATAAATAACAAGCTATACAGCCACCCTGTACAGTTCACATACTGAAAAATCACAGTTTAATGGAGCATAGAACATTAAAAACGGTTTAGATAATATATCGGTGCTTCAAATATAGTAGTTGAGTTTTGGAAAACAAACAAACAAGAACAGAATAATCAAACTTGATTAAGACAATATGGTTAGTACAACAAATCTTGATGTACAGAAATGATATTTTAGGCCTACTCATATACAAAGTCAATTAGCAATTAATACCACAATAAACCCCTATTCATCAATTATGTTTAGTATCAATACACAGTGTTGGAAAGGTTAGTCAAAATATTACCTAAGTATTACTAGCGTTACTTAAAAACTGTACTTTACTTAAAACTGATGCTTGCATGCAATATTGACTAAACCATAAGGCATAAGCCATCACTCACTGCCGGGGCCCCTCCCTTCTCTCCCGTGAAGTGAAGTAGGATCGTGCGCCTACCAGATCGAGTCGCTCAAACGCGCCGAGATGGGGAAGCCACTCTCTCCGGCAGCAACATCCACAAACTACAGCTCAGGATAACATCATTAATCGACGACGGAATCTGTACGTTTCTCATCATGAGGAGGACGTCACTTTACTCGAATTGATCTTCTTCACCCAAGAACACTGACCATCTCGATTTAGGACGCGGCTGGACTAAAGAAGCGACTAAAGTTCAACGTAAGTAGCACTGCAGACTAATCTGATTTGAACTGATGAGCAAAATAGTTAATTTAGAAAAACAATGACGGGGAGAATGCATTTCGCAACATTGTCATATTCCGCGGGTCTTCATTGTTTTGATATGGCAGAATTGTGTTTGTTATATATATGTTTTTTGTAAGTTATTATTACCTACAATTTTACTTAATATAATCAATTCCAATACATAAACAATTAAATTTCAATTCAATTGCCACTCTCCATTATTGTATTAAAAAGGAATTCATGGCGTTACGGCCGGGCCAATCATTTATTTTGTGGTTACTATATTTTTTCATTTAGGCTATTTAGGATAGGTTATAACTTATCTATACACACATAATAGACTAGACTTCAAGAGCAGCCCAAACATTTACTCTAATATATAACAGATTAGGCTACTCGTTAAATTATCATCATTATCGAACGCCATATCAGCTCCTGATTACTCTGTATTAACTGGACTCCTCTCTCAGCTCCTAACAAATGGTGTGCACACACACTGTGCAGTGTTATTAACCGTCTGCCTCTGTCAGAACAGTGGACCACTAAAAATAGCTGGGATGAGGTCAGGGGCTTCAAAATAAAACCCACGTTTGTTTACCAATTAGTCTTTGACTCTTTTAACACAAGAAAAATAAAATAAAAATAGGAATAAGTTTGATCCAAAATGGCATATTAAAAACAGACTTGCATTATTTGCTGGGATATAAAGCTTTTACCTACACTTTAGGTAAAAAGCAAGCTCCATCATTTATTTTTGCTGCCTGTTATTCAGAAAGGGAGAAGGTAAAAACTGAGGTGGGGAGGGAGAGGAGCGAGAAACATCTGTAAAGAAGGACTGTCAAAGGGGACTGACCTACAGTAAGGTTCAAGAGTTAATGGCCAAAAAGTAAAGTGGGCTTGTATAGTGCCATCATGAAGCAGATTTTGAAACATTTGCAGTGGAGTGTCTACCTTGGACTATTGGAGATGTGCACTAGCTGTGCATGCAAACTTTGATAGGTCCAGCTCAGCTGTGTCTGAGATTTAGCCATGGAGCAAAAACCTTATTCGCCTCCTGGCTTGGTGAAGACAATGAATTAAAATAATTGTATTTTGTAGTCAAAATCTAAATCTGCCTCCTCCTTGTAATGTGTGGCCATGCTGTGGTCACTTTGAGGAGGCTTTGTAAACTAACCTTGTAGCAAGACATTTTTCTCCCTTGCTGAACAGCTGCAAAATATCTCAGTGTCACTCCCTTGGGGATTGGGGGGGGGGCACAGACACTTTCTTGGCCCGCCACAAGAGATGGAACCACAAACAGGCTCTGTTTTATGTAGGGAAGATAAAGTCCACTATAAACATAAACATTTATGTAGAAGCACTGAATGCTGTTTATTATTTTGTTTATTATGATATTATTAGCGCCACAAAGCGGTCCACATTCTGTCATTTGGTGATATGTTATTTCAGATTATTTAGGAATTAAATTCTAAGATGCCAGTTCTCCCCCCCCCAACTCAGCATCAGGCGATTCAGACTGAATTCAGGGCTGACGTGTACCTGGTATGTCAACATACCAGGTGGTACTGTGTCTGTGTTTCCGTTTGACATTTCCTTCCTGTTCCTGCCGGCCTTCCCTCCTTCCCCCCGCTGGCTTGTTTAAGGGGCCCTTGTGCTGATGGGAGGTCTTTCTTGACAGGTATAGAGATGACCTTTGGATCAACCCATCCCTTGTGGCTGGTCAGTTTCTGAAGCACTCTTGACATTAGAGCGAGCAATCGAAATAAACCGGCGCTGGGGAGCATGGGATGTTTATGTTTATTGTGTATTGGAGGCAAGAGAGAGAGAGCTATGACAGAGGAGCTAAGACTCTGACCATATTCTTACGTCATACCCCCTACCCCCCCGAGTGTAACCAGCTGCTGTGTGAATATGGTCATGGTGTGCTGCTTTTAATATGTAGGTGTTTGCTTGAGGATAAATTGTGGGAACCTATCCCTACTCCCGAACCTTGTACACACCCAGACCCAACCTCAAGCAAGCCTGCACCCAGCCCTGGAGATTTTCCTGGCAGACAGGAAGTGGGTTTTAGGTTGCCCCCGAGTTTGCTGAACGAAATGTCTGGAGCTGCTTAGACGCCAAAGCTGTGCTTCTCTTGGCATTAAATTAGGCGGCTTAGGTAATGTTAAAGGTATGAGAGAGATGAAGAGGGAGAGAGTGAGTTGGAGCGCGGGTGGGGGGAGAGTGAGAGAGGGTCAAGAGAGAGAGAGAGAGTTATGCTGTATCAGATTGTTTAGACTTGACTCTGGGGGTCCACCACTGCACGAAGAAAGGGATTCTGTAACAGAGAACATTTGGGACGTGGGAGGAGAGGACAGAACGATGCTAATTTGTTTTGGTAACAGCTCTTTGTTTCTATTGCAACAGATACGCGGAGGAAACGGTCAGCCTGCCTGGGGTGATGACAAATCACAGAATTTCCACTCCAAGTGGACGCAGTTTATACTTTACTCAATGAAATGAAGACCAGGCCGTCGATGTACAATGTGAGTCATAGCGTGCATTCATAAATCATAACGCTCCAATATTTCATCATGTGTCATATAGTACCATTACTCATAGGCCTAATACTTTAATAAGTGCTGACTATTAAACAGTTCAGTTTTAAGGTGCACTCTGAATTATGTGAATTAGTGAAAGCTATTTATATTCCCTACACTGTGTATAGGGCCTAGAGCATTACATTTATTTATACACTGACATACTGACTCCAAATTTGAGTCATTGAGTCACAGAAAACATCACAATGACATCTTATCCTTGCAGGTGCAAATCATATGTTGTTACATACAGAGCTAGGTTAAATGTGTTCCATTTAACCTATCTCTGGTCCATACTGTAGCTCCACTGCTTCTAGATTCTGCCTTGCAGTAGAGCTATGGTTAAATCAGCGTTTTATCCACAACAAAGCACTCTGAGCCCCCAACCAGGAGGATTTCTCTTGGAAATATCGGTAGAGGGCGCAAATCCTGTTCTTTTCCCGGTGAAAAACAATCGTGTTGGGGGGATCAGAGTGCTTCTACTAAGGAAAGTAGGCTTTCTAATCACACAAGCCGTATTTGTATTGGTGAGTAGGTAAATCCTTTGTGAGATTTCCACAACAGAAGAGAGGCTGGTCGGGTCGGGTTGTGCGAGATAACGCTGATTTAACCATAGCTCTACTGCAAGGCAGAATCATAGAAGCAGTGGAGCTATGGACAAGAGCTTTCAACCTGGTGTCCCTATTTTGGTCTTTCTTTTTTTTTCTTTAAAAAAAAATCTATACAACAAAGTATATAGGCCTAAATGGTTAAACTATGGTGATTTTAACCATGTGATAGATTATAAATCAGTATGCTCGCTACCCTGTTCTCATGTTTTCACTGGGCATGAATAATGTCTTTAAACCGGGAAGTCCCTTTCATAACATACCTGGCTATGATCATTGATTTGCTTTGTGGGCATGTTTATGTGAACCTGTGCCCTCAGGAAAAGCAGGGGTGTGCTACATCCTATTGAAGTGCATTAAGCTATGCTCAACGCAAAGGGAAAACAGGATTAGTATTGGTATGCCTGACATTAACTGTATTAATAGTTATAATCACAAAGCTGTGACTTACCCTAAAAACTCTCACCACAAATGCACTTTTAAATAACGTCATTTAGCCTTTATGAATCTCACCGCGCATTACAGTAGTTAGTGACCTCATTGCCGGTTTTCTTCCTTTTAAATGCCTATCACTCATGTGAGGAACCCCTGGCATTCACGAGTAAACAGAAATAGCAAGCCAGTAGCTACATGCAGTGTGACTTGTGTGTGCAAACAAGCTTCACAGTTCATCACATAGTATATCAAATAAGCTGCAATGACAAGTTGTGTCTCCAAGCGCTTTAACATAATCCACAGCCAAACATACTGCAGGTTTCAGTTCAAGAAACTACATGTTTCAGACACACCGAGAGAGTAGGACCAAGCTGTTGTTACCAACCGAAGCTCTGTTGTAGGTAGCCGTTTGTGTATCGGAGCCATTGATTAGTCTTAATCAATATTTAAGCAGCGAGTGATCAGACAGAAAGCCTCCCGTGCTTAGATTTAATTGACTGTTCCAACAACAAGAATGAGTCAGTCATTCAGTATTATTGCCATTTTAGGTCATTCTCTAGGGGTGCTATTTAAAAAACATAAACATCCCATCTCACTGTGTACGGGACTGGTATGCAACACAATCTGAGCAATTCCTTTTGCATTGTTTTGCTAACTGGGATGACAGGCCAGTGGAAACTACAGTGTCAAACAAATATTAGTTTTAATCCTTTTATTGAGTTGAGCTCACCCTTGCTGTTCAAAAGAATTTGAGTAGTGCACTGTAGCAATATACAGTATATCAATAAATAAAAAAACAACTCTATCCTCCCAGCACATTTCCGCACAGTAGGCTACAATCCTTATTGTTAATAACCACTCCGCCCCCTCCCAGTTATGACAAGATACAAGATACATGTTTTTATATACATGTTTTATAATTTATATAGGATTGTAATGAATGGTACAGTATACTGTATTTACACATATATATCTGTAAATACCATATCCACCATACCGTTATTTTATCATTGTGCCCCTGTGTGGCCGCCGCCCACCCATGTTGCACCCGGCCGGACCCTGCCGCACCACCACCTTTTGTCTTGGCTCAACATTCAACTGTTAAACAGAAGCAGAATGCTTCGGTCTGCTTGTTATGGTGGTTTTAAAGCGCTGACATGACCCTTGACAGAAACAGCATGCAAAGTTGCAAAACATACACAGACACATACGTAGGCATGCACACGCTTAATGCGCACAGTAAGACTCAGACACACAGATGTGAGTGCATACGCACGCACGCACGCACGCACGCACGCAGTTCAGTTGAGGACCACATCTGCTCCCCATCTGCTCCCCAAGGTGGACTGTGGTGACCTGATGGAGACAGACTCCACCGTTGGAACGCTCTGTCAGAAGAGAGAGTGAACGCGTCGAGCACATTCTGCTTTGTTTCCGAGTTCCAACTGTCACGATGGCCGCAGTAGGGCTAGTGCTGAAGGCACTCGGGAATCAGGTTCTGATGTAGCCGTCCATCACTCATTCCCTTCTGACAGACAAACGATCGCGGGGTTTGTCCTCTGTCTCGGCAAAGGGGATGAAATGCAAGCTAGCGGATGGAATGGAAATCAAATCCGGCAGCGATGAGATGGATGAATCCTGCTTCCTGAGAAGAACTTTGAGTTCTCGGGGAGCATTAGCATATCCTCCTGCCAAGATTTCATCAAAAATGTCTCTGTGTAAAGTACTGTAATGGGGGAGAAGCCCTCAGGCATGAATACCTTCCCATATGAATGGTTGTTGAGTGTTGTCCTCCATGATCATTTTTCTCCCCTGTTGAGAAACGATCTCCTGGTTAGTGTCTCTTCACATGACGTCGCCCAGGCATCTCCCTCCATCGACGGGGTCTGCCTAATGACCGCTCTGCTCATGCACTTGGGATTCTGGGACTCTGCCAAGAGCTGTTCACACTAGGGTGTACAGTACAGGGCCAGCATATGTTTACGAAGACATTAATATGTGATTAAAAGAAAACTTATCTAAGGGCTGAGTGTTGCAGGATGCAACTGACTGAAACTGAGGAGACGTCAGAAACGGTATGCTATTTTTGACAAATGTTTACCCCAGAAACGCCAGTTTGACCATTTATGAAAGTATGAAATAAGACACGAGGCAGAGAGGCAGCCTTGCCCTCTGTGCCATCTGTACCCGCCTACTTGACAAGCTACCTCAAAAAGGTTAGCGACTCCCACAGACACAAGACACGAGGAAGCGAGAACAACGATCTGGTACCACCCACGTTCAAAACAAACATGGGCAAATTCTCCTTCTACAGCACAGCCACCCAAGTGTGGAATGCCCTGACTCCCTCCCTCAAAAAGAGTAAATCTTTGGCGTCCTTTAAAACAGGCCTGAAAAAACACCTTTCAGCATGCCAAAGGGAGAGGAAATGATTACCCCCTCCCTCTAGTCCAGTGACTTCCCCCACCTCCCTATAACCCCTTTTTGTTCCCCAACCTGTACTGTTTTGTTAGTTTGTTTACCTTTTATGATGATTTGATTTTTTTTTATTTTTATGTCATGATTATGAACTGCATGAATACCCAGGACCTGAATGGAAACAAGACCACAAGGACTTTTTTTGGTGTTCCCTTTGGCTGTGTGTTTGACTGTACCCTGTACTGATTTAATTTGTGTCTGACTGTATGCTGTACTAATTTCATTTCTGCCAATAAAG
>OOFJ01078861.1:0-10773 GCA_900323375.1 Benthosema glaciale
TTAGGTGATCGCTAATTCACTGCAGTGTAGTTTTTTATCACTTCACCCTGGAGTATGTATATGAGCCAGGGTGGAGTGATAAAAAACTACATTGCAGTGAATTAGCTATCACCTAAACTGGAGTATGCAGGAGCCTTAAGGATGTGCATTTGCTCTTGCTCAATGCCTCAGTTCATCCTTCCATTTCAGTAGTAGAAGTAGGGATGTCACGATTATAAATTTGAAGTGGACTATTGTCAAATATCCAATCTGCTATTTCCACTATTTTTCCAAATGTTTGAAGATATGTTAACTTATTTGCATAGAAATTGACATTTATGCAAAGACTATAATGGATTAGACCCAACCTGTTGCGATGGCAACAGGTGGGGTAACTTGGGACTAATGCATTAAACCAGTGGTTTAAATGCACACCGGGAATGCAGTGAGTTTTTTGAGTGCGGAGACGTCACAGAGTGCGTTCAGTGTGCCTTATTTACGAACGACCAGGCAATCACACCATTCACACGAATCACACTGGCCAGCCCTAACTTCAGGGTAGGGTTGCTGAGTGTGCCCACTCAGCACACCCGGTGCGCAGTGCACCGGACTTTCGACCACGCACCGACTGCACTGAATAAACAAACGACAACAGAGCACACCAGTGCATTCAGGGCGCATTTCCGAACGTGCCCAATTTCTCCGTCCAAGATTCTGAATCCATTCCAAGCATTAGTTTTGCACAAAAAACACTCATTGGGCTAAAACAGCCATAGAAGTCATGACAAATGTGATGGTCATCACAAATGAGTTTTTTTGTGCAAAACTAATGCTTGGAATCGATTCAGAATCATGAAAACCCCCTAGTTTGACACATGCTACTTAAAAACAAAAGGAAAGTTTGACATTTTTGCCTGCCATAGGATTATAATGGGAGGACAACAAGAAACCCCTATAAACAAATTGCTCAATACCCACAGCCGGTCAGCAAGTGGATTCATGAAGGTATGTATATAGACAATATTGTAGGCAAAAAAAAAAAAAGACTATATACCAAATCTCTCACCCGTACAGCTCGTCTACCCGACTACTATGGTAAATTCTGGTTAAGTTAGAACTACATGTAGCACTCTTCTGGAAACTAAACTAATAGCATACAAACAATTGGAAGCAATTCATGTTTTAATTTCAATTCATGATAATTTATTTCCATTAAAAAGATACCATGCACAGCAGTACTCATTTTGTACAGGTTTTTAGTTCAGACAAACAGCATGCATTCAGTGTATACTTTGAGCTCTCACTCTAATAAAAAGGAGAACAGTAGAGTAGCCTGCAGTGGTTCAGATGTATTGTCATAGAAACTATGGTATTACATTTTAGAAGGCACAGTACAGTATATTGTATAGATTTACCCAACTGTAATATTGCTATGACCTTACATGATAGAACACAAGGCTTTTAGGCTCAGGTTAAAGCTTGATATATACTTTGTCAAAAAACCTTTTCAACAAGAATCATTCGGGAAATAGGAACATTTGTAACTGAAAAATGAACCCCTTTCAGTGAAACTAACAGTGACATGAAAAGTTTAAATTAAGCTTTAGTCTCAGGACTTATTCATTAGTGTAGTAAGATTACATTCATTGGCTTGGCTGGGATTTTCACATAAGGCTACAGAATTGTCATTGTCAAAGGTCCAAGTCTGTTCCTCTAATGACAAAGCTTCAACACACTTGTGGTACTTAACCTTACATAACACCACAAAGACACAAACACACATTTATAATGCACAAATTTAATATTGGAAGATAGTTTATTTCTTGATTCTGTACTATTTCTTCTCAAACTTGCATAAATATATCATACTATGTGCGCTTAGAGTTGCATAAATATATATTATAAAGATTGTGCTCAAAGGGATTAAGCTTAAGTAGTGGACTGGAGATAGACACATGAATGAATGTCTCTTATATCTCCAAACAATAGGATCACAACTTACTCACTGCCAAAAATACAATATATACATGATAAAATAATAATTGAGAGGGCTACTTTTATTTATTGCTGGTTGCATTTGTTAAGCAAACTAGGCAAATTTGTAAGGACTTAAAAGTACCAGTTACATCTGACTGAGGTAAATAAGAGAGAAAAGAGACGTTGTGATGTTTTGATAGATCTAAACATTTGAAAGGTTCAACCTGGAAAACAACAAATAACACTAAGGTGATGGATGGATGGATGGATGGATGGATGGATGATTATTATTATCGAGTGCCATGAAACTTTGATTAAAGTATCTGCACTTGTACCACGGCCAAACTTTAATATTTACTCAATGAATGAGGTATGTAATAGTTTAGTATAAGGTCGGCACTTAAAATAGTTGTAGTACCAAGGAATAGATCAAGCAATTTAAATAAAACAATTAACTGCAAATATATTCTCAAAAAATAGTACTGGAGATGTAGGCTACATTTGACTTAAGACATTGAGCACTTGCATACAATGCTGCAATATATTGGAAAAGCTATATCACTTATTGTATATGGTCATCAGTAGGCACCACAGAATTTAAACAAAGCACAGTGTAGAGCAGCAGAAAAGGCAAATGATAATTCCATCTAATCCCTGTAACAAGTCTTTAAGAAAGTATAAATCACTATTCATCTAGTACTGTATATGTATTTCCAAAACATTGCCTATGTAATTAAGTAATTGCATTGTTCCAGTACCTTAGTGTCAAAACAACTAGACTAATTATTTTTTGCTTGTCTAAACATGGGGCAGCAATTACTAATCAACAATGACATTTTGAGACATCTTCCAGCATTCTCAGAAGGACCAATTTGATTCAGACTCCCTACGGGAACCAAAAAAAGTGCTTTATGCTCTGAGCAAGTAAGACCTTCATAGTAACTTGTTTTCTAAGCATCAGTGACAGCAGTAGAGGAGCCCACAAGAAATGTGGTGCTTACGGTGAACTCTCCTAAGTCTAATTCTGTAGTATAGGTGATGCTTGCCACAGAGAACTGATTTTCAAGCTACCAACACGTTGCATCCGGTGCTTCCAACACACAGTAGAGTACAAATTTGGTTTCACTCTAGCCCACTGGTTTTCAGCATTGGGTCCCGGGACTACCAGGTCCAGGGACTACCAGGTGTCCAAATGCACCGTTAACGGTCTGTAACTCTGAGAGTGTACAAAATGTTGTACAACAATGTGAACACTCCGAGTTGAAATAACAAACAAACTTACAGTGTAGACTGAGGTCCAAAGTAAAAACAAAACAAAAAAGCGTTCCATCTGTACACACCGAGTTACAAACCTGTTAGAGCCCCTGTAGGGCCCCGGACCAGACGTTGGGAAACAGTTCTCTGGGCCCATCTTGTTCCCCTAATCGGATTTGCCATCAGTGAGGGACAGCAGGATACTGGGCTTCTCTTCGATGACACGGACCAACAGGTTGTCTATGTACTCTTCCAGCTCCATGATCTTGGCGTTCTTCTTTGACAGCTCAGCCTGCTGCTTCACCACCAGGGTGATCAGCTCTTCCTGTGTAAGCTGTGTGTAAGGTCCCACTGAGTCTGGCACCTAAAGAAGACGAAAAGAAGGTTAATCCATGGATTCATTTCCTTTTCCACAAGAACACACAGGTCTAGCATAGAATGGCTTTTCAAACGTTAAATCTTTATTGAAGACTCATTTTTTCACTATCGCCCCTGCCTGGCACTGATTGTGTAAATTGTATAACTCTCAAGCATATCAATACAGATTTTAATAGGAAAACAATCTACGTTTCTCAGCTGATATACTTGATCAGCTGAAAAAAATAAGAGAAAAAGAAATAATTTAAAGGCTAAAACTCAGTAAACTAGTTTTAGCCTTTACATGGTCACGCCTCGTGACATCACACCATATATGGCCATCTCCATAGGCATAGACCATATATGAAGATCACGACACGGCCAGCAACTATACATCTGACCTCAAACCCTTAGATCTCCAAAGATGGAGCTGACCTGTTCTGACATTCCATATGTTGATACTTCCCCAACCGTCCTTCCTGTTCTGACATTCCATATGTTGAGCTGACCTCATCAAACCCTGTACACTCAAGACACGCTCCATATATGGCCAGTACAGAATTAATTCCATATGTTGATCCGACAAAACACCAGCACTCACGGAACTCATGTCTTTAAGGACCTTTTTTATTTTTAAGAGTAGGCATGGTAGCCACAGAGCACTGTAACGCGTTGTAACGCTGAGGAAGGCCAAACAGGCTGAAACGTTTGTGGTTTGCTGCTCGCCAGAGGTAAATGAAAATATATGAAAAGGACATACTATGAGTGATGGCATTTCTCTCCTTTATTGCCACAGACTCAATTATCTCTATATATTGTATATATACTTAAGGACTAATACGTCCAATATTATGTGTCTGAATGTGAACTTTATGGTACATTTGACTGTGTAGTCATGGTGTTTACTTGTTAGAGAGGAAGGCGTCTCACCTAGGGAGACTATTTAAGGTGACACTTCCCGTGTTTGTAGCATTCAACGCTGATGAAGACTTGAGGGTCGAAACTCGAAACACGTTTGTTGGTGCTGCTCTGTGGCTACTATGCCTACTCTTAAAAATAAAAAAGGTCCTTAAAGACATGAGTTCCGTGAGTGCTGGTGTTTTCTCTGTCAGAGATTACTTTTTGTTCAGTTATTTACCTGACCGCACACCCGGTAAAAGCTCAGAGACTATTAAGATATTTGGAGTTGTGCGGGCGACTACCTGATAACCGGGTTGTCTGTTTCGGCAGTACTTTTGTCTTTACAATATAGTAAGCCATACATTTAAACATTTTCTAAACATGTAAATGAATTACTGCTAATAAAAAAATATTGAAAAGAACAATGAATAAAGCAAAAACTGCGTGAGATTTGTTTACTACTATGTTGCTTTGACACTTTAATTTTTAAAATATAGCTTAACTGCATAGTTTCCATTCAGGAAATTACTAAATAAATCAACAAAGTTGACATTGTAGCACTGCAACATGGTTCTGTTGAAGAGGGTTTCTTCAACGTATGTACTATGTACCCAATTTACACAGTGCAGTGCCTAATATTACACAAGGTGCTCAGGTGGGTGTGAAACAAAATTCATGCTGTATTAAAAAAAAAAAAAATGAATTGTTATCATGGCCTGCATGAATTATAACAGTCTTTTGTTGCAAGTAACTGTACATTTACATGAACAAGGTGGTACCTTTATCTTCCCCACTGTGCTGTCGTGGATCTTTAATTCCCTCACAGCAGGGGCGTTGATGGGCTGCGGACTCTCTACAGCACTCAAGGGCTTCACAGGATGAGGTCTGGAAAGACATTATATACAACAGAATAAAATAATACTACAGCTGAGCTTACTTGAAAGAACATAGCAAGATTAGATAATATAGGAAACAACTAGGAGGATGAAACAAATGTCTATCAAAAGGACTACATTCCCACAGTGTGCGCACAGAATAATTTGAATAAAAAAAGTTGATCAACAACAGAGAGAAACCACAAGACTTCCAAAGCAGACCAACACACCATGTAAACCTCAGGACTTTGTTTGCCACCAAATGCAATACACTATACAAAAGCCATTCACCATTTAGATAGTCAGTTGCAGCATTTTTCATTATTGGCCTGTGCAATCTCACCTGCGTGGAGTTGAGCCCAGCCCACCTCCATTGCTATTTTGTGTACTGTGAGGCTGAAACTCAGAGGGTGAGACCCAGGCCCGTAAAAGTGTCTTTCCCCCAGGTAAACCTCCAGCCTGGGATGTAGGCTCTTCCTCATCCAGCTGGTAGGGCTCTGGGGTAGTCAGAGAGGGCTTGGCTGGTCCAAATGGATCCTCTCTACAATGCGTTTCCACTCTTTCTCCACCATAGAATTCATTCTGCATTCTAACATTGCCTTGATGTTGTCGTGAAAAAGATTGAATGGAAGTCGGGTCCATTTCCTCTTTAGGAGTGTGGTTGTGTTGATTCCCTGCGTCTTTAACCGAGTGAGACTGGAACTGATGTATTTTCTTTTTAGTCAGTGAATGCTGCCTTTTGAAAGTGGAGCTGTGTTGATTTGGGTCTACATCCTTTTCCACCTGGGCAGAGGGTTTCTCTGAGTCACTCCCATGAAATATAGAAAAAGGATCTGCAGGGCTATCAGTTGTAAAGATTTGATCAAGATCTTCAGATGTCAGTCCCTGGTGTTCGAGATTCTGCTGTTTGTCTCCGCCACGAATGAAAATATCATCTACACTGGGGTTTTGATTTAGCTGTTCCCATGGGTCTTTAGGAAGAAGGTCAGTGCTGGGGAATGGGTCGGACTGACAAAATGTTTCACTGATTTTCTTTTCTGTGTCATTCCCAGCTGGGTGGGATAACATTTGGGTGTTGGAAGATGCCACTGGTGTCACATGAGGATCTGGCTGCGTCACTGGTTCTTTGCCAACAGCCTTTTGCCTGGGTTTGGCTGTAGGTGTTTCTCTGGCACTGATTATGGGCACTTCATTTTGCTCTTTCGCTGGCACTTGTTTATCCCCGCTTGTTTGAGTAGCTGGTCTTGGCACCTCTCTGGGCAGAACGTATTTGTTATCAGTCAATTTAGCTGGTGGATGGAGTGCCTTCTTTACACCATCTTTGGGCATGACTGAGCGAGCATCGCTGCTTGAAGTGTCCCTGGGAGACCCTGGGACAGCAGACATATCAGGCCTCTCTACAGATGGAAGGGCCTGTACAATGCCCCGGTTTTGTTTCTGGATAGAGTCTACTACCTGTCTTGGTGTTGTTGTGGCTACTGGTTTGGGAGGAGCAGGGGCCGCTAACTTTTTAGTCGATATAGGTTTGGCCTCCTGAAGCTGCATGTGCTGATGGCTGACTGCAGACCTCTCCTGCGTGGCCGGGGGTTTGGCCTCCTGAAGCTGTATGTGCTGATGGCTGACTGCAGACCTCTCATGTATGGCTGGGAGTTTTGCCTCCTGAAGCTGCCTGGGCTGATGGCTGACTGCAGACCTCTCCTGCATGGCCCGGGGTTTGGCCTCCTGAAGCTGTATGTGCTGATGGCTGACTGCAGACCTCTCCTGCATGGCCCGGGGTTTGGCCTCCTGAAGCTGTATGTGCTGATGGCTGACTGCAGACCTCTCCTGCATGGCCCGGGGTTTGGCCTCCTGAAGCTGTATCTGCTGATGGCTGACTGCAGACCTCTCCTGCATGGTCGGGGGTTTAGGACTGGGCACATGATCCTCTGGGCCATCAACACTCATCTCCTCACTATCCCTACATTTCTGATTCACCTCTGCGATGATGTGATCCCATCTAGTAAAGCCATGTACTCCATGCCTCTTCTGCGGGAACAAGCTTTCGTAGTCAGGAAGTGGAAGCGATGGCCTTTTTCCATTTTGTGATCCATCTTGCTCATCATAACCAGGGTTCTCAATCTCTCTAATAGGGATATGGTGAGCCCTTGAGGTACTCCTTGAAGGTGGCAGTGGCACCATCTGTGGGGCTATTCCAGAGTGGACACTGTGTGCGGATGGCTGTGGGGCCTTTCGCTTAGACTCAGACATTTTGGGGGAAGATCCTCCAGATGATAGATTGTCAATGCTGCTATGGGTGGATTCAGATGAGCTTTTCCTTGGTTTAGGGGGAGCCAGGGATGAATGGAGGTTGTCGAACAGAACAGGGGACTCGGATGGGACACTAGAGAGGGTGGATTCAGACTCGGAGGTGGTTGGGGAAGGACACTGTTGACTATGAGATTGAGAGGGTTCGGCCTTCAGAGATTCAGCCAATCTGCCAAGGAGTGAAAACAAAAGCCTGAAGGTCAGTGTGACCATCAAATGGTCGCTAAATCTGTGGACCCGTCCACCACCACCCTACAATCCATCATCTCTCAGGTATATCAGTAAACAACAGTATTTCACTAAATATTAAAATAAGCAAAAATCCACCCTAAAACTTAACACACTTTTTATTTTATTTTTATTATTTAGGAGTGACCCTCATTAAAAGAAAACAAACTGGAGAGTGTATGAGCTTTATGTTGTGTTTACACTAGCTGCCTGCAACCAAGTCCTTCAATGGAAGCCAGTGACACTACCAGCTAACACTTGACACTACAATAACACTTGGCTAATACTAACAGGCTAACAGGCTATTCAAAAAAGTTTAATTGGTTTCCATTTTTTTTGCAGCACTCCAATGATGCAGTGAAGCAATCACATTTGCAATCACATTTTTTCCACTCCCTTGTCTCTCTTGACAATTCCTGCTCTATTCTGTAAACTGAAGAGAAACAACTATGCGTTGTGAGCTTGTTAAAAGAATATATATTTGTTTTCTTTCTTTCCAGAATGGGCTCCGCAGCCAAATACTTATTTTGAGAGTATTTGAAATTAAAAGGTTCAAGAACTACTGATTTACATATACAGTGTGGGTTGAGCAACACTGACTCTGTATTGTACTCAGTCTAGCTGGCCACTTTTATGGCGACGCTAGTGTGAAAGTACCTTTAAGACTTTTCTTATTTTTCTTAAAATGCTGATAGCAGATATGGAATAATAATTGCCGATATACCATATAATGTGGCTACACTGCTAAATCCTTAGTGCCAATTTAATGGCAAAAAATAATAATTTGTTTATCTCATCTTCATAACAACAAATGTCTTGATTCTCTCATTTGTGGTTGAGGCCATTTATAAAACATAATTCTGAAAGGATCAAACGAAGTACTGTGATGTCTGCTTCAGGGTGGATTTCCTATAAGTTAAACATGAACTTGATCTGCCCATATCTCAATTTCAAAAGTTTGCCATGAACACTGCAATTTATTTATGGAATAGCTAACACAGTTAGCACAGTATTAGGAAACTAATATTATGAACAGAACAATGAAAACCAACCGTTTCCTGGTTTTACTATACTAGACGAGCCTGAATGCAGTAGGCTACCAGTTTACATTTTTTTTGTAGTAACCCGGATATTCAACACCAGCCTTGGACTAAGCAAAACATTATGAAGCAGGCTGCACAAATCTGTCAAAATACGGACTATAGTAACCTCCATGAAAGTAGCTAAGTCAGTTTGAAAATATAAGACGCAAGTCACTCACCATTATAAGCCAAATATAAAAATGGACCAAAAATACAAAAAAACAAAAAAAACAAGCAGTCACATGCTGGTTTGTAGCTTGCTCATGTCATTCTACAACCTGTTCCACACCATACCATCGATGCAAACAGACGATGGAGTGAGACACGCCCACACGCCGGCCCACAACAGAAACCAATCAACAGGCCAAGCAGGTCCGACAACCATTTGAGGGAATTCAAGATTCTAGTAATCCAAGATCGTCACAGAGTTAAGTCAAGGTGAACAAAGAAAGGACAGAAATGTGCTAGTTTCACCTTAAGAGATTTGATTCAACAAACAGAAATTATGCTTCTGCATTATGAACGTTAATCCAACCATAATAGTAACTGAGGTAGGGCAAGGCTGGTCAGTCAGTCATCACAGATACTCAGACATTACAAGGGAGAAGACAAATAGATTCACTGAAACTTTAGGACACTAACGTTTCAGTGAATCCAGTGTGCATGGGCCCAGCAAAGTTTGTTTCAAAGTTAATTCAACCAGTGTTTTTTTGAAAATAGCCGATCTACAAGCTCACAATGAAGTGAGCTCACAATCACTGTATGCTCAACAACTGTATTGTTTTTAACAAATGACCAAAATAAAATAACTAACACTGTGGAATCATGTCTTATGTTTTAATTTTCTATTGGTCGGTGATTAAGATGTACTAGGCCTTAACAATATCCTAAGGAAATGACTACATGCAGGGTCTTTATGGCTATGAAGAGTTAACCCAGAAACTTCCATAACCTGTAAGACCAGTGAAGTACTGTAATGTTTCTTTTTGTTTACATTCTAACCAGAGCCACACCTGGAGGAGTTACGTCATGAAAACACACACATATACTGTATGTGTGTGTGTGTGTGTATACAGCTCCTTTCCAAAAAATTAGAATATCATGTAAAAGTTGGTTTATTTCCACAATTCCATTCAGAAACTTTAACTTGCAGTAATTATAGATTCAGTGCACATATTTTAATTGATTTCAAGTATTTATTTCTTTATCTTTACACAATTTTGGCTTCCAGCTCATAAAACCCACCAAAACAGGATTTAAAAAAATTAGAATACTGTGAAGAAATCATCATTTACTCCTCAGTTTAATGCAGAGCATGAATGTTTCAATCTGAATTTCACATTAAGAAATTAGGATCACGTCAAATCAATCAAAATGTGGTACTTTCAAAACAGAAATGTCAATCTTTAATACTTGGTTGCAATTCATCACTGCCTTGATATGCCGTGGCATTGAGGCAATCAGCCTGTGGCATTGCTCGGGAGTTATGGAAGCCCAGGTTTCCTTGATGCTTGCTATCAACTCTTCTTTGTTTTTGGGTCTGGTGCCCCTCACCTTCCTCTTGACAATACCCCATAGATTCTCAATAGGGTTTAGGTCCGGCGAGTTGGCTGCCAGTCAAGCACTGTGATGGCATGGGCATCAAACCAGGTTGTGGTGCTTCTGGCGGTATGGGTAGGGACCAGGTCCTGCTGGAAGATGAAATCTGAAATCTCCATACAGATATCCTCAGCAGAAGGAATCGTGAAGTCATTCTGGTAGACTCTTGTGGTGAGATTGGATTTAAGAAAGCAGAGTTTACCAACACCTGCACTGGA
>OOFJ01078865.1:0-10260 GCA_900323375.1 Benthosema glaciale
TTTTTCACTACGACTTTAAATTAAGTGTGATAAATCTGTCAGAAATCAAAACGAAATGCTATATTACTGCATTTATGACACTAATATTTGTAATATGCATGCCTTATAATGCAAGGCATTGATGTAAGGCTTACATCAACTGTAATTGTGATGTTAAAGGTTTGCATAGTAGAACTGTCTGCAGTTAAAAGTTTGAATGATGTTTGACCGGCGACAGCATACATACAGAATCCAATGAAGTTCACATCCCATATAGCCGTAACCCACTATTGGCAAGCTAGTGGTCAAACAACGATTGGGTGTATGGTTATTAACAGTGTATTAAAATAACCTCATGTATCAAAGGGTTAGGGTTTGATACAGGTACGAAATTTAAGTTGTGCAATACACTTCCCTTAGATTATTATCAGTCTTTTTTTAATACGCTTGGAAATGCTTATTGCCTTTCTTGAAGGCCTGCATTAGTTGAATAATTTCATCTTAAGCACAGCCTTATAAACGATATTTTGTAATGCAATTTACAGCCCGCTCATTGGTCAAGAATTTGACGAGGTTTGACAGGTTGCAATTTTACAGCCCGCTTTTTTTCCCAGCCAGACCCAGCGTTCAGTTCATTTCTCACAGCCTACATATGCGCATGGTGAAAATAGCTGATCTACAAGCTCACAGCGCCCGCAGCGCGTTATGTTATTACTTCAACAAAAACGACTACTTTGATGCATGCGGACCACACACAGCCAATTAATTGAAATTTCAATTCTTGTTGTTTATCATTTTTATCCACATATTAACCCATTTTGGGGCGGGAACGCCTGTGATGTTCTAAGCATTATGTTCTAATTTAGTTAATGAAAAATCTGATCTACAAGCTCATTTGTAGCGAGTTTTGTAGCTCTGCTACTTTTGAGAAATCGTGAAAATGTGGCACAAATCTTTGAATATATTTCTTTCCCAGTGAACACTTTTAACTCAAACATCTATTTCTGGGAGGTCCCTGGAACAACATATTTTGAAATGGAGGTCCGTGGCCAATTACATATAATTCTGGGGTCCTTGATATGAAATAATTTGAAACCCACTGACAGGAACATGAGGTTTTTCAGAAAACAAAATGGGTTAAATATGTATGTCTAGACTAGAATGCATGTCACATCCCTCTAATATGTGCATTATTCCAGTGGTGTGGGGCTACCTACAGGATTCCCTGAAAGAGGCAAGGACAGAAGAAGTTCGCTCCAGCTGCTGCCTAATAGGCCTGCTCTGGGAGTCGGAATGGGAACAAGTGTCCCAGACCTAAAGTGTCCAGGCTTTGGAAACAACCGCAGTTGTAAACCCAGTCTTACAGTCGAAGAGGTATGTGGACCGTCAGTTTGCTTTAACATTTGTCTTCAATCAAATACTGTGATTCAGCGTGCATCACCCAACTTCAACTAACAATGTCTGTCTGAATACTTTATGCCTCCTCCAGACCTTAAAGCAGAGCGGCAAAGAGGAGTACAGGCGCTTGTTGGAGATGATGACACTAGGGAAATACAGCCACAACCAGCCGCTGCCTTTCAACCGAACCAAACCGCAAGAGTGAGTATGAGGTTATGAACTTGTTGGTGTCATAAGATTACCTGAAAATCTTGGACATTGGCATAAAGACCGGTACTTACCGGTACTATAAGCTAGACGATGCCAACAAGTACTCCCCATCTGATTCTGAATGCTTTTCTCCTGTCAGTGCATCACTGTCACAGTGTGAGCACAGAGCTGCTGGGATGGGAAGAACCTTTGAGGCTGTACCCAGAAAGGCTGGACCCATTAAAGGTAGAGACCCACATATAGGTTGTTGGCTGAGTGCTATTTTGAATTTAAAACAAAAGAGAGAAATGTTATGACTCTTTGAAGATACAGAGGAGTGTCTTAATGTTCCCAGGCTAACATGCATCTCCTTCCCATTATTTTGCAGCTGCTCCAACTGTTTTCACTTGGAGAGATCCTTCTGCTACTAAGCAGACCAGAGACAGGGACAGGTTCGTTTTTTGTCTTTTTTTGTCCCTTTTCTACAATTGGATTTGTGAGGACAAAGACTTTGTAATGTTTATGGTAAAAAGATGTATAGCGTTATGCTGGGTTTATGCTGGACACAAAGTATGTAGAAAAGACTATTGTTGAACATTGTGCGCCAACTGCTGAACTGAACAGTCAAATGGGTTGACATGGGCAATGAAAGGAAACTGGTGTGCCCACTCCGCCCAGCAATTCGCTGCACTTCCACTTCCAGTGTGAAGCACACATGCGCCAACACACAATCACGTTTATGAATATGTTTCATATTATGTTTTGATAAAACTTTCCAGGAGGGGCGACATGTGTTTCAGCAAGACAAAATCTGAAGGGTCGGAGGACACCCAACATGCCCGATGTGTAACGGTAATAAACATAATCACCCCTTCTCTCAATTCAACATTTCAGTGTATCAATTCAATGTGGGTTTGGCAGACTCCACCAGACTGTACAACAAGTAATGTCCATATATGGTAAAATATAGTAAAGTAGCTAATGAAAGGTAAATAAAAGCTACTTGTATCAGTAAGTCAAGCAGTAATAATAGGTGTCATATTGTAATATGCTTGAGTGCACAAACAGAACACTGCATTCCCACTGTTTTCATGTATTATTCGAATCTGGCACTTTATCTCATTTGCAAGAATCCCTTTTTGTATATATCCTCTGCAGAAACAGTCAGCCGAGGTGGACCTCTCTACAGAAGTAGCCACTCGCCTCAAGCTAGTGGACAGAGGGCATCCCTCTCTAACACATACTGACCCTCACTCTGCACACACAACCCATACACGTCGTGAAGAGGATGTACCTAGAATGACGAAGGTGAGAAATCCAAAGCACTTTCACATAATTATGAAACGCAAACATCCAACTTTATAATAATGGATTTAGGATTACATTTTATAGCGATTTCCTATGCACAGAGTGCTTACTTACAGTGGTCCATTAATTCATGCGTACAGCTTTCTTACGGGAGTCTTTGCTGTGGTACACTCAATGTAGTTAGAAGATGTAATTCAGTCTAGAACGCTGTCTTCAGCCACGTCTTGGTGAAGCACGGTACAGAGCAGTGGGCAATGTGCCATTTGCTGTTCATAAGGATGTCCAGCTCATCTTGCTTGTAAACCAGGGAGTGGACATTAGAAAGTAAATGTCATTGCAGCGAGGTGTGATGATTCGGTCTTCTATGCGTCTACATTCTTTTTGGTTATGTATTCATTGTGCTTGTCTGTGTGTACATGCAGGAAATGGCAATGGAGGTGAGTCGTGCTCTGTCACAAAGTGATCCGAACCTCGTCCTAAGTTCTGCCTTCAAACTACGCATCACACAGAGAGACCTGGCCACACTACAGGAGGGCAGCTGGCTGAACGATGAGGTAGGCTTATGCTACAGCTGTGCTAACAAGTATAACTGCTGCATATAGTTTCCAATTTCCATCTAAGTCGTTTTAATGTGGTACTGTTGCAAACACAAAAGAGCCATGGAAATAATGGGAGTCAGGCAACACCTCACACTGTAATCTGTAATGAAGAAGCTATCACCAGACGGGTCCACAAAATGATCTCAGACCCAACCTATGTCATCCAGCTTTAGCAGTTCCTCTCTCAGGCATATGCTCCAGAGAGTCCCCCCAGTGCATCTCAGTTGCCGGTTGCCATGCCGGCTCAAATCACAGTATGGGTAATGGGATAATGCACACGAAAAAAAGAGGGAGGTTAATTCACCACATACGTACAGTGAAGAAAAAATAAATCATGAATGGACATATAAATATAAAGACTCACCGGCAAATATTAAAAAGGTGAATTTGAGAACTTGAAAACCTGTGGAGAAAACTCTCAAGGCTTTCTGACGGTTTGTCTTGCAAGCATCATCAAATGTCTTCAACTACATTCCTGGAGCTGGGAGAGAAACTTTGAAATAAAACATCACATGATGAATAGTCAATGGCAGATTTTATTTTGCAGTTAAATCTACTTAGAAGTCATAGTTTCTCTTCTTACTGGCAGTCGTCACAGAACTAAACAAACATTCCACCCTCCGTTGTCCTTTCAGTTCTTGCTATCTCGTTATCCTTCATTACCACAACCAACGGTGCACGCTTCTTTCTTATACAGTAGCTTGTGGATCTATTATTCATAATATGATTAAAAGACTAACATATATATGAATGTTTTATGTACACTACAGGTGTGTTGTGCAGTACGATGGGCAGTTTGTGTGGACTGGTTACAGTATATTGTGTAACTGCTTATTATAGTTATATGGTATTTTTTAACGGCAGATGAAATGTCCCTTTAATGACAAAGTCTTGTCTTTTTTTTCTTGCAAAGTCTTGGTATTTTATCTTGCAAAGTCTTGGTATTTTATCTTGCATGTGCAGTTTTTTGTATCTTTTGTTTTACTCTTGTTCTTTATTTTGTACTTCCTTCCTCCTGTAGGTGATGAACTTCTACCTGTCCCTTGTTATGCAGCAGTCCTGTGGTCAAGCAGGGGGACTGAAGATCTACTCTTTCAGCACCTTCTTTTTCCCCAAGCTGCGAGGTGGTGGAGGAGGGGGTCAGACTGGGGGACACGCAGCCGTGAAGCGCTGGACGAAGGCTGTAGACCTATTCGTCCATGACATCATACTGGTTCCCTTACATCTTGGCGTCCATTGGGCTATGGCTGTGAGTCATCTTAGCTTAAACCTATTTTTACTTCGTTGACCAGGTTCCCCCACTTCTCTGTACTTTGTTCCCTCCATTTCCCCCCTCTACACCAAATATCTCCCTTGGAAAATTGCCCTCATTTTCGCTTCATGTTCACCTATTTTTGCCAAATGTTTGCTATTATGACATGCCCAGCTACGGTTAGTGTGGTTAATTGTTTTTAAATGCAGTGGTTTGCTTTGCATTCTTCGCTGCAATACCCCTTTACTGCTTTTCCATTATACTAAAGTAAGTTGGCCAGTGGCTCAGGGGTAGAGTGGCCTCATATGTATGATACATAATCTATGTAAAGCACCTTGGATAATGGTGCTATTTAAAGGCACCATTTACCTTTTTTTCCAAATGCACCATTTACTATTTGTTACTATAAATTATTTAGTCTTTCTTTCGTTCCCCATGCAGGTGATAGATTTCAGATCCCGCTCAGTGAGGTCATACGACTCGATGGGACAGAGGCATGACGACATCTGCAGCCTTTTACTGTGAGTCTTCACTCTGCTCCTGTATTTTTTTTTAACACATTGTCCCCAGCTATATTTTTTTTATTATGGTAACCAGAAGGCTCATCCCAAAACACACACTACCCTAGCGGCTCTTGTGTTCTTGTATTTGTTTTTTTGAGGAGAAGTTTAGTAATAAGGTTAGGTTTTGGTTTTGGCACTGTTTTACTGAGGTCATGTTTAGGATTTTGGGTCAAGTGTTTGGCATTCGTTTACATATCATTTATTTAAGACTATTCCATTTTATGTCTTCTGTGTGTCAGACTCTACTTGAGGGAGGAACACAGAGCTAAGCAGGGCAGAGATCTGGACAGCTCCAAATGGACTGTTGGTAGCTTGAGGGCCAATGTAAGTATGACATAAATTCATGAATATTATTTGGATGAAATGTGTGTTGTCCAGTGATGTTTAATGTACATGCATATGTATGTCTAGGAGATCCCCCAGCAAAAGAACGGCAGTGACTGTGGAGTTTTTGCCTGTAAATATGCAGACTACATATCCAGAGAAAAACCCCTTACTTTCAAACAGGTACGTTGTGCAGATCACATGAAATGTGATAATGGAGTACGGTAAAGTAATCTGTTTTAATACAGTGCAATAAATATGAACATGTGTGTGTCTCTCCTTAGTGCCACATGTCTCTGTTCAGGAGGTTAATGATGTGGGAGATTCTCAACCAGACGCTGCTATAGAGCTACACAACAAACGAACAACAAACCCTTCAGAAACATGGACATTCCCAGTCTGTGCACCAGTGGGTGTACAGTAAAACTGGTCTGGTGTATAGTAAATGCATGATGAGGACTTGATACCAGACCCCACTCGCTTCTTTCTGGGATCTGAAATGACACTATTTTATGGCCCCTATAGGGCACATAAATATCTCTGAGTTGTAATTGGAGAGAATTGTGTGTCTTATATAGGCTTTGGCACTACTACTGACTGACTTTTTTTCTTCTTTGGATTTGTGCTGTTTTTGCTGCCTGAAGTGCCTTGAGTAGAATGGGATTCTAAGGCTAAGCCTAGCACAAGTATGAAAAGAATGTTATCTTCACTGCAAAATTGCTTGGTGGTGTACAAATCAAGGTTTTGGAGCTCCTTCTGACTGGGATGACATTTTTCTTTTCTTTTTTAAAGGACTACTTCACCCATGTTCAACAGATATTTATATAATTGGTCATATGATCTTTTTTTTCCACTTACATTTTTATAATTTTCATATCATGTTTAAGATGGCACTATATGTCTATTAGGTCAGTGTAGACATTTCAGAAACCTGCATACTTTTGTTCTCAAGTATTATGGAGGGAGATTATAAATGTCTTGTCTGTAAATTAGAAAATGTATAAATAAAAAGGGGTGCAAGCTTAGAATGAGCATTATTTATTGAGGACCTGGCACTACAAATATGAAGATGAGATTGAAAATGGGTGAAGTGCTCCTTAACCACATGAACCCTATTATCCCTATTCTGGGGTCTAAAAGTATGTGTAGCCAGACAACTATTCCACAATCTCAAAATACTATATGGAGCAGCTGCTAAGCAGAAGGCTATAGGCTTCCATTTTTATTGGGACCGATTTGCGAGACTGTAAAGACTAAATTAAAGTGGGGAGGAGCCACATCTGCTTTATCCTCTGATCATTTTGACTGTTAAGGAAGGTATACGGAGAACTCAGCGTAAATCCAACTCGCTGCGGCGAAAGCTTGAGAGCAAAGTGAAGACATGTCGCCGTAACTGGAGAGAGCTCGCCTCGCCGGGACCGTGGACAGTTCGCTGTGGATATGATATAATGTATAGTTCTTGTGAGGTTGGGTTAAGATTAGGTTTAGGCATAGTTTTACCGCGGTTAGGGTTAGCACACAGCGGGGCTGTGTGCTCTGGGCGAGCTCTCCCGCGTCGGCGAGATGGCCGGCGACATGTCCGGACCGTCGCGCCGACTTTGTTGGCGAGATCTCGGCACTTTTCGCGGCTAGTTGGATTCGCGGCGAGATGGCCGGTATTCTTAAGGAAGCATTTGCAAATTGTGCAAAGCAACAGGTTGGCCTTTGCGAGACTAGGGGCTGAATATTGTGAAGTATTGTGGGCTTGTAGATTGCTTATTTTTGACAAAGATATTTGGTGTAGAGAGGACCAATAACAGAGCCAACCCTAGTTTACTAAGAATAGAATAGTGTTTAGTGGTGAAATGTTTGCTCATACTGCTGCCAAAGAGTTGTACTTTAGTTAACCAACTGATTTGACATGAAGCTCAAGCTTTGAAGCTGTGAATGGAATACGAGCTATGACCTCAAACACCATCTCAGAATTTGCTGTGGCAGACAGAAGGATAATCTGCATGGTTGGCCTTTTCTTTATAGACATTTATTTTTTTGTATGATATTTATGTGACTTAATTTGAATGAAAGTGTTGTGTATGTGATGGTTTGCTTGCCATGCGTGGTGCAACAGTAGTCCCCCAACCCCCCAGTCCCATAGATATGCTTCGAGATCTAAATGATTTCAGTGAGCATTATATACCATGCTTATGCTTCATCTTTGTACCATGTAACACACTACTGTATACACCCGCATCTTTTGATTCATGCTAAATAAATTCTAATATTTTTTGTAATAAATTTTATTTTTTTGTATCTTGTTAGTTTGTTGCAAGTCAAGGTCCATCTTTCCTTAACAATATGCTTGTTCTAGTGATATGAGAATGTTTTGATCATATCTGGCTGAACACCTATCACACATCTGCAGGACATTTACTAGACAGGGCAAAAAGGATTATGAAGGGCAACCATTGTTTTTTTTTTATATAAACGTCATCCTAGCAACAAACATTAGGAATGGAACTTTTTGATCGTTCGAAATGGGCAAATCTTCACAGCCAAGGGCTCGAGGCCTTCAAAGGTTTTTTAAAGCAGCTGTCAGAGCATTAAATTAGTTAAATTACTGATTCTGTGTACAATATGCTCTACTCCTTCAATTGAGGCACTGCTGCTATTGTTTAGATGTGCACATTACCTGCACATAGTTATTTTTCCTTTTATTGCTGCTATAAGCTATTGTACTTGTGTAGGTTAGTGACAAATAAAACCTTGATTCTTGATATTAATTTATTTCCCAACAGTCCTACCATAGACCCAATCAGTGCTTTGTCAATCATCTTGTGAAAACAAAACGCCTGTGGTCTCTGAGGCGAATCATCCTGTGACAGCAGTAGTTCTGAACATGCCAATGTGTTCCCTTATAGTTTGAGGGTAGCCTACTTCAATTGTATGTTACTGTACATCTTAACATGAAAACGAGGTGTTAACCACAGGGGTGTAGTGCTACTTTAAGAAGTGTTTACCTTTTCAGTTCAGTGAGGGAAGTTCGAGCTGTTCTTAGTTTGATGTGCTATTTTCTTTGTTTTAAAAGCCACATATCTTTTGTGTTTCATAAGTCCTATTAGTAGTATTTGTGAACCAGTTTTGTAAATAAACATCGACCGAAGTCTCTTACTGCATTAATTATTCACTGCCTTATATTTCTTGTATATCATGTTTTTGTATTCCACTTGTACTTCCTGACTTTTGTACTTTGCATGATGAACATATAGGCCTAATATAGATTCAGAAAAAAAGTCCTTTTTTAAAAGCTGTACAGGTGAGAAATTTGGCAAATAGTATATTGGCCTAAAATATTGTCTATATAGATACCTTCATGAATCCACTTGCTGACCGGCTGTGGGTATTGGGCAATTGTTTATAGGGGTTTCTTGTGACCCCATTATAATCCTATGTCAAAAATGTCAAACATTCCTTTTGCTTTAAGTAGCATGTGACATGTCAAACTTTTTCATGATTCTGAATCCATTCCAAGCATTCGTTTTGCACAAAAAACAATCCTTGAACTAAAAACAGCCATAGTTACTTTCCCAAAATGTGATGACCTCATCACATTTGGGGTGACCTCATCACATTTGTCATGAATTCTATGGCTCTTTTTAGCCCAAAGAGTGTGTTTTGTGCAAAACTAATCCTTGACTTGTCACATGCTACTTAAAGCAAAAGGAATGTTTGACATTTTTGACAATTTTGCCTGCCATCGGATTATAATGGGAGGATCACAAGAAATAAAAAAAATTGTCCCACAGCCGGTCATCAAGTGTATCCATGTATGTATATAGACAATATTTAGGCCAATAACAAAAACTATATACCAAATGACCCACTTTCAACAAAATAATTTTGAATTTGAGCAAGACCAGATATTCTGAACACATTGAATGCACCTGTGTGACCATCATAATGGTGGACATGTTTGCCTGTGAAATGTTTCATAATTTTAGAAATATAGTGCTTCCAAATTTGAGAAAGTTATAATGGGGGAAAGTGATTTTTTTTGGCACGTCAAGAAAAAAATCACTTTCACCTAGAAACTCCATTCACACTTTATAATTCAGCTTATTGTGGAGACACATGCTGGAACTTTTTTTACTTTGAAATGTTTGTAGTTTCTTAGAGTTATTTAACTTTAACGCCCAATGCATTCTCAATGGCAATAGCACAAACTTTGGCATGCTACTAATCCTACATACTTACACCTAGAAACCCCATTCAGGCCTATTTATGTTCATCTTACGGTGGACATGTTTGCCTGAAAGGGAATCTTTGAAATGTTTTATAGTTTTAGAAATATAGTGCTTCCAAATTTGAGAAATTTATAATGGGGGTCAATGGCAGCTTTTGGCAAGTTGAAAAATCACTTTCACCTAGAAACTCCATTCACACTTTTTATAGTTCAGCTTACTGTGGAGACACATGCTGGAACTTTTTACTTTGAAATGTTTTGTAGTTTCGGAGATATTTAACTTTAACACCCAATGCATTCTCAATGGCAATAGCACAAACTTTGGCATGCTACTAATCCTACATACTTACACCTACAAACCCCATTCTAACCAATTTAGGTTCATCTTATGGTGGACATGTTTGCCTGAAAAGGAATCTTTGAAATGTT
>OOFJ01078867.1:0-10991 GCA_900323375.1 Benthosema glaciale
ATACATTCTTGTTAATACTTTTCATTGGTTAAATATAAATTCACAGACCGATTTTGCAAAAGCAAGGAAAAATGTTTTAAGATAACAGAGGAGCTACACGCTTACGAAGAAAAGAACAGAGCATTCATTAAAACAAGAAACATGGAATATGGAGATTCAAGGTTTCTGCCTAACTGTGACAATTTGAGGGCCATCTAGATAAATAATATGGCCTGACTTGGAAGAGAAAAGTGAAAGAAAGGGGGGTAGGGAGGGCCGATATGTCTGTCTGAATGTATGTATGTGTGAATGTCAATTAGGTGCAATGGGAAACGTATGAGAAATGGACGGCAATACTGTTCTGTGTTGAGAGTGCAATTTAGCAGGAATCAAAAGCAGCTTTCCTGGCTCCCATTCTGTGTTGCCGTCTGCCAGGAAATGGGATTTTTTTTTTTTTTCATATTTTTTTGCAGGTAACGTCTTTATAGAATGGAATCAAATGAGGTATTTGTTTTCCTACCTACAGAATGGTAGTGTTAACGTTTGGGGCAGACCGGTTGGAAACGAGAAAAAAAAAAAAACTTAATTTGGGAGACAGCAGGGGGTGTGGGGGTACTGGTTCCAACTCCCTAACCCCGGCCTTCAGGACCACTTGTTGAACTGAATCATGACTGCTTGTAAAATTGTGAGTGCTCTATTAAGTAATTTGTCACACACTGGCTCCACAGTTTAGTCTCAACTGTTTCTGGTGCATGCGACTGTGGCTCAGGAGGTAGAGCAGGTCCGTCCAATGATCCGTGGGTCTGCGGTTCAAATCCCGGCTCCTACTCCTGTCTACATGTCGAAGTGTCCTTGGGCAAGACACCGAACCCCAAATTGCTCCCGATGTTCTGGTTGGTTGCCGTATACTTTGCATGGCTTCCGTCGCAATCGGTGTATGTGTGTGAATGGGTGAATGTAATGAACTATGTAAATCGCCTTGGATAAAGGCGCTATATAAATGCACCATTTATCAACACAACATAAGTACGCAAAGAACAAAAATAACATCATTGACATTGTATTAACCACAGGGTGAACATTCAGGGAAAATAGAAGATCTACAAGGTCACAATGCATTGCTAAGCTCGTAGATCTTGTATTTTTGACAGAGGGATAAAAGGAGGCCGCTTAGGAGGAAAGTGTAACACAAAAAGGAAAATTCTGCAACGAACTTACAAAATGTACTATTGATATTGTTCTTCCAATACATTTAAGTAATTTGAGTGAGATGGCAATTCTGAAGCCAGTATAAGTTAACACTGTAATATACCTGTTCATAGGAAATTAGGGTGTTAGCTAGCTTATGGTCCCAAAAAAGGTTTATGGCATTAATCTCACAGGGCTTGTGCCCACTCTAACCTGTCACCTTACCATATATTACTAATGTAATGTTGTGGACAAAATGTTATCAAATTTGTGTGACTGTCAACAACATAACAATTTATTTGAGCGTTGCTGGTTTGTGCCCCAGCCTGCCCTGTGTCGATGTGTCCCTGGGCAAGATCCCTATCTGCTCCCACTCCTCCTAATACAGGTAGTTAGTAAATGCAGAGGACCAACTTTACTTTGTATATTTACACTGACAACTACATCCATCCATCCATCTTCAACCGCTTATCCATAGTCGGGTCGCGGGGGCAACAGCCACCAGAGAGCTCCAACTACATCTCAGAGGCAAATATTGTACTTTTAATCCACAACAGTTACAGGAAAACTCTAGTTATTAGTTACTTTGTAGATTTAGATTTTTTACAAAACATACATTAACCACTACAAACCTATACTTCTGTTATTACAGAGCTATTTGAGAACTTCGCACATGTGCGTTTTATAAAATGTCATGGCAAATAGCTCACCGCTGATATATCAAAGAGAGGATCCAATACAAATTATCTTTATCAGGACCAAATGCCAAATGTATCATAAATGTAGTAGGCTAAACTGTTAAGACTTTAAAAAGGATGATATTTCTCAATACATTTACCTCGAGTAGCTATAAATAATGTACACCGATTACACACAAAAAAAGCATATGTTGGATATGTCTTATATGTTGGATATGTCTTATATGTTGGACACAACATAATATAATATAAGCTCCTATGGTGTAGCCATGCTGTGGTTTGTGTGATTAGCCCTAAATGCATTGACGAATGACAAATTATGCTGTTAAGTTGTCTTTTGTTGTTTAGCGATTCAATTTACTGCCCCAAAATTGTAACCAGCACATGTTTAATGTTTAATTTATTTATCCAAGGATCATATACTAGCTCGGGGTGGATGCATAACTGCCACGGTTGTTAGCGAAGCATAGGAGATACCTCAGAGCCCACTGTAACCATTCCGTGGTTGGAGCTGGTTTGCTGAGGCAGAGTGGAATTGAATTGAACGGTCTGCAGTGAGAGCCTGTGGGTTGGTTTTTTCTGAGGTTATGGTCATTTTCCCCTGGGAGAGTGGTGAGGCCCAGCTGTTTACCTTGGAGAACCCCTATCCGCCCCTTATGTAGCCTAGGCCCTGGTACCCTGTCATTGCATCCACTGGTGCACACACACCTGTCCGCAGGATTAGGTTTGCTGGTGGTGGTAGTGGTGTGCGTGCGTGCGTGCGTGCGTGCGTGGGGGGTGCTTCTGCTTTTGATATCACTCCTGGTCATTCATTTTCATGCTATTGGTCAGACTGAATTAAATACATATTTTTGGGGAAATGTCAGTCTCATATAATAATGTCACATTTCCATATTTTAAATGTGTGAAAGTTTTGTTTTCACTAAATAGCTGATCTACTTGGTGAGCTCGTAGAACGGCAATTTTTTCTTTACATTTTATAATGCAGTAAAGAATAGCTATTATGTACTTGTTGGGACCGTAGGTCACATTTATTCCCGTTCGTTCGTTCGTTGCGGCACCCATGCCTCCATATGTCATGCGTGGTGCGTTGTGACATCACAACTCCATATGTGGTCGCGCCTCATGACATCATGGTTCTGGTCACGCCTCATGACATCACGTAACATCATGGAGATCATTGGATCTCATTGGATCTCCATATTTGGTTGTCAGTCCAACCCATTGTGGTTGCCGCGACACGACTCAAGACTTGCCAATGAACCAAGTTGGTACAACACATGGATCTCCATATATGTGGACTGGAGCTGACTATGATCACCTGGATCTCCATATCATGAAGATCACCACACAGTCCTCCTCAAACCTGGAATAGCCATACATGGTTTGACATAATAGATCTGCATAATATATGGAGCCTGGCCAGAAACTGTACATCTGACCTCACTGACACCAGATGAATAGTTTAACTCCTGCTACTCAACTGAGCCGTATTAAGAAGCTCTGTTGTTTCTAAAGGGCGAGGTCGCTTCTTGCCCTCAGGGCGTCTCTTACTGGGTAATGTATATTAGATTATGCTTAAAAAGTTATGCTAGCACTTTAAGGTGTATTAAAAAACAAACAAAAACGGCACGTTCCTGTCACTGCAGGACCAGGTGTGTGTTATGTAGTTAGGGTTTGGCGGTGGGTGGTAGGTAGGATCTGACTTAATGGGCAGGGGCTTAGCGGGTTGCCCTGCATCTTCACCCAAAGAGGAGTTCCACCTCTCTCTCTCTCTCTCTCTCTCTCTCCCTGCCTCACTCAGACAAACACAGGTTTGTCTCACAGTGCGAGACTTCTCAGGCAAGCCCAGACACACATCAACTACTCCCATGCAAGAGCTCCCTGTGCAAGGAATGATGCTTCAGTATCCTTCTTCTTCTTCCTGAGACTATATCCCTGCAGCCAGGGGCCAATTGGTTGTGGCAGCAGCACTGTAGCTATAGCCGATGGGCTGTTGCTTGCTCTTTCTATCTTTATCTCCTCAACTCCCTTTTCATTGGGACGTTGGGGAGAAATAAATAGCTCCACGCACACTGTTGGGGAGGCAACTTGAATGGAGCAGAGTCACCGGGGGTTTCCCCTGCCCTGGCTGCTGCTGCTATCACACTAATGGATTTGGAGAGTTTTTAAATTTGCCATATTGTTGCCTGTGCAATTTCTTTCATTTTTTTTTATTATTAATTTATGTATTACATTTGCAAAAGGGATCTACTCTTAGGGATTTTGTGGACTGAACTTTTTGTGGATTCTTTCTCGTTTTAAAGGAGTCGATGCATGTAAGTCAACTATTTCTAATTGCGATTGTTATTGTGGGGACTGGCAAATGCTGCATAATGCAAACTGTCTTTAAATCCCTGTTTTGCTTTTCATTCATAGTCCTATCAACACAGTGGGAGAACTGAGATGTAGTTTTTTTTTTAGGAATAGTAATGTGATTTACAGTACTGGCTGACTACATTAGGCTGCAAGTGATTTAAATGCAGTAAACTGCAGATTGTCACTAAATTGTTTCCTTTCTAACGCAAAGTCTTGATTAAGAAATGGGTAGCACTGCAGTACAAAGTTATTGGGTTCTTTCTTGGCACTGAAATGGATGTTAGAAGTATATGGTTCTTGTATTTTTTCAGATCTTTGGCTCCTCCAGGATGTGTTCTATAGGCATGCTCCATCAGTGGAGCCTCGCTGTGTTCTTGCTGTGCTCTCCCGTGTCTTTGTATGGGAGGCCAGTTGATGCACTGAGTAACAGAATGTGAGTGCCTCTCATTATTACTTAAACTCTTTTTTTAACCCCTGAGCACCTATTCTACCTCTGTTATTCTCTTTTATAACTGCAGATCTACAAGCTCACAACGGCTCGCATTGCGAGGCGTTGTGAGCTTGTAGATCTGCTGTTGAGCTTGTAGTCTGCTGTTACATAGTCTGCGGTTACATAGTACATAGTAACAGCAGACCATAGTAACCATATGTTACCATATTGTGACCGCATAGTAACATCCATTTGTACACTTTCTCAGTTAAACTGACACAGTGGATTTGAGATTTGACTGTCATTACTGAACAATGATTATTAGATTCATTAGATTGTGTAACATTGCACAGACGAGCAACTAGAACTTATAAATATAGATAACAGTATAAACATGAGCAAGCCCCCCAAATGGTTTTATGACACACATAAAAAGTGAGGGACACAAATTAGTGGGTGTTAAACGTTTGCGTTGCAGGGTCATGAGTCTTAAGCTACTAATAGCTCTCACAAATGTTGTTTATGCTGCCATCTACTGTACCGAGGTCTCCTGGAACCTGACCTTGAATTTCTGTATAGCCAACACCTCTAAAATAGTTTTGAGACACAGAACTTTTCACTGCCAGGCTGCAGGCGTTATGTGAAAATATCACAATAAAGGCCCTCTGAAAAACTACCTAATGAGAAACGACAATATATAATCCACCGTGTATTTAACTAGGTTTGTCCCGTTGAGAATAAGAATGTATTTTTTTCCAGGGATATATTGTGTCAAAGGGTCTTGTTACCGAACGGAGGCCTTTTGTCGAGCGTTGGATATAGCTTTTCATCTTTCACACGGGATACGACAACATAATAACCCATGACTTTTCTTGCTCCACCCCTGGCAGGAAAAGGTCAGTGAGCCATGCCCAGTTGATGCACGACAAGGGCCGCTCCCTGCAGGAGTTCAAGCGTCACATGTGGCTCCAGAAGCTACTGGAAGAGGTGCACACGGCGGACGAGCGAGCCCCGCCCCTCCAGAACAGAGTCAACGGCGGCCATAACTTGAGTGGGGGAACTTCCTCCATGCGGCAGAACAAGCCCCCAGGCGGCGCCACCACCAAAAACCTCCCCCTCCTCAGGTTTAGGCTGGACGGGGGGGGCGGGGAGAACCTGCCCCAGGAGACCAACAAGGCACTGGCCTATAAGGACCAGCCGCTAAAGATGGCGACCAAACGGAAAAAAAAGGTGAGGTTAGGCCGGCGGAGGGAGACCGAGAAGAAGAGGAGAAGGGCGCGATCTGTCGCGACAAAGGAGTCACAACAAAGGACGCGGTATACCCTGGTTGACAGGTTCTGAATGGCTGTTGTTGGGTGGTGCCCTATACAAAAGACACTGACTGAAAGGTCTAAGAGACTTAATACCATGGCTCGATCAGTCAATTCATATTACGGCCATGGGGCTTTGCTTGTATGATTACTGTATAATCTGACATGTTGATAATTTTGTGCTTTAATACAATTTCATACATCCTGGTGTTTTATGAAGTATCAATGTGGCCGGTAAGCTGTTTTTTAAATCGATATTTATTTGGGCAATCGATAAGCCTTTGTAATCTTGATTCAAAACAACGCCATAAATTCATAACGGTTTAAACGTGTGTGTGCATGCATAGTGCACACACTTCAAATATTTATTATCTGTACATAGTGTAATTTCACAAGATGCACAAGAGGTGGTATGCTACTTAAAGGGCTCCTCTTGTATTGACTGTTATGGATATACAATTTGTTCCGAACAGTTCACTGAATACATCTACAGAACTGTTCTGCCATAATTTATTTCATTTTATATAGTGTGTATTTATTTGTGTGTGTGAATGTATCACGGTGCTGCTGACTAAATTCCATAATGCACTTTAGTTATATCCTGTACATGTTCTCTTGTGGTTTGATTTTCAATTAAATGCTGATGATACTTTCTTTTCCCACATTTTATATATTTTTTTCTTTTATAACGTATTGTGTGTTCCATCGAACCCACTCTGCTTTCATTAGTATTCCTCACTAATAATGTTCATGATAAAATAGTACCACACAAATTTCTTCTACTGTGTCTCCGTCTCATAAGGAGGGCTGTGGGGAGTTCAGAAACCAGTCCACCAGTGACATCATCGTTAGGCAGTTTTTTTTTTCTTTTTAAATAAGATTTTAAAAATTATATATTTTGATTTTTGTCATCATGAGGATGGCTTCCATTATCGCATTGCAGCTTTTCAAGAATAGAAAGCCTGCAGTCCCCATCGATGATGTCACTGGTGGACGAGGTTCTGAACTGACCACAGCCCTCCAATGAGACACAGACCGAGTAGGGAAACAATGGTGGTATTTTATCATGAACATTAATGAGGGCCAATTATATGAAGATAGGTTGAAAACTGGTGAAGTGGCCCTTTAAGCCCTAGTTGGGGAACCTTTTCGTCTTTAATGTTCATCACTTGCACTGAGGGCATAATGTACGTTTCCAAATAATCCAAAATTAAAACTAGTCATTAGAAACAACTTGATTTGTGGTGTCTTTGTTTACAAAGCCATACAGTCAGTCAGTATCAGGTTGGCCGAGGACAGCAAACATTTGCCACAACCTATAGCAATCTAAATTACGTAGCAATCTAAACTATGTAACAATCCAAACTATGTGAACTATGTAACAATCTAAACTATGTAGCTACCGGTATGTAGCATACAGGTATAGCAGTCTAAATGCATCTTCTGTCTCTGTAACATAAGTCTGTAAGACATACAAAAACATGAAACATATTTGACCAAGATACATATAAATAATAAAGGGATATTCATATTTTACTTTCAAACATGTTTGGGGTCATTTTAACATGTACTCAGGCTGTTGGGAGCACCCCAGACAGTTTTTATGTTGCTTGATTCAATTTCAGTATTTAGATTTGTCGATATTAATTTCATCAGACACGCCCCTTCCTATACAAACCCATTGTAACTTCAAACTCTTATTTAACCATGATAGATTCATTAAAACACATGTCCTTGTTTCTGGAGACTCATACTGCCCTCCTAATATGTGAGGGGACCTATACACTTATTACTGTCAATCAATGTGGGGGAAACAGTAGAATATACATTATACAATATACATGCAGTACTGCTATAAGGTCTATCTATATTCAAAACATATTCTAATTGACCAGTGACCACTCAAACCCTATATACTTTGTTGACCGTGCTCCCCCAGAGGTCTGTACTACGTCCTTCTAATCTACACCAACTGTCTCCACTGAAAACAGCAGATCTACAAGCTCAATCTTGTAAATTTGAGCTTGAAGGTCTCAGAATGTTTGCCCCAGAATAGGGACCAGAAGTGTGGGTGCACTCACTTGTTACAAGTGACAGTCACAAATTGGCACGGAACCAATAGATTATCATCAACACAGTGTTATGGTGCCGCTAGTAAAGTAAAAGGCGCCTGGGCGAGTCTGTTACAGTTGTTTTATGGTCATTTGAATTATAATGTATTTAATTAATAATAAAAATGTGGGTGGGGATTACATCCTAGATTGTAATTGGCCCAGTCAATATATAATTCCAGCCTACATGGGTTATACAGACTCTATAGGGTTCATGTGGTTACAATACAAAGGTTTGAATTTAAAAATAAATAATTGGTTGTTGATGTTGCACTTGAGAACGTGTTGTGTTTGACAGCCGATAGACTGAACCAGTACAGACATGGTAATGGAAGGAGAAACGAGAAGGCAAATGCATCAGTGGCAGCTTATATCCTGCACTAAGAGCGTGTAGTGTAGGCCATTAGTCCACATGATGTCATAAACACTGTGTAACAGCCAGATAAAGGCCTACCGCTCACACCAGAGAAATCAATCTGACAATGGGTAGAGTACATTAATAACTCACAGAGCAGGGGGACAAAGTGGAGAACGCAATCAATGAATGCAATAGTCATTTTTATGGCGGTTAAAGAAGATGCTGATTGTTCATAGGGTAACAACAGGTGCATCTAACATACTGTATGCACACCATATCTGCAGCCGAGGAGTGTGATTTCAGTATGAGAGTTTTCAGTGACAGGTCTGTGAAAGTTCTCGCATCTGTCGACATGGTTGCAGTCCAACTCCATGAGGTGTAGTAGGTGTGACGCGACGCAGAACGAAAAAACAAATCACAATGTGTAGAATACAAATCCCAAAGGCACAGATTCATACATATATCAGATCACAAAGTTAAACATAACATAGAAGCAATCACTAACACTTTTATGAAAGGGGGCGTCACCAATGATGGGTTTTACACATCTCAGCCACTTACTGGACAGCTGCTATCTCTTTAAACCTAGCCAGCCAGAATAAATGTGACCCAGGTGATGTTTGCCTTGGCTTTTTCCCCACCACATTTGGTAATATCAGTAGTGCTAATGAATCCAGAGAGGGGGTAAGACCTCACACACGCAAGACAATTCTCTGGACAAGTTTGTAGGATGAGATTGCGGAGACTGCACACCATTCAAAGAGAATGCACGAGCGTGACGGTACTTCAGTGAAGAAAGACCATGGTGAGTATATCTTCAAATTAAGGAAGTGCCTTTTAAAGACCACCATTAAATCTGACTGGAGCATGATAAGTGGTCTGAAATGTACATTTCTGGCGAAGAGGGAAGTTGTTTTATCTGATGTGACTTTTAGATTACTGAAACCTTTCAGCTTTTGAACAGATGCAGTTTGTATAATACAATAACTAAGGCTTTGAATACCCTGGTGTTGGGTAGGACACCTACTATAGTCGACAATGGCAATCAAATCATTTGAAGCATGGATATGATTTTATGATGCGCCGCCATCATTATTGTGGTTCAGACATTGTTGAATTTACTGCAACTTTTAACAGATTTGCAGCTTGACAGTCTATATCAGTTGCAGGTTGCAATGTTCACAGCCTCTGTTATTTCAACCTATGACAAAGTATTATACAAAACGCTTCAAGTTTCTTGTAAGAAAATGCCACTGTTAATAATGCTTGGCACCAGTAAATGGTGCATTTATATAGCGCCTTTATCCAAGGCGCTTTACATAGATTGTGCATTACATTCACCCATTCACACACTGATGGCAGCGGAAACCATGCAAGGCACCTACCTTGCGGTTGCCATCCAGTCACTCTACTCCTGAGCCACCGCCATACCAATACAAGACTTTAATACAAGACTTTCGCACACCCGGATTCGCTGTGTAAAGGCGGTGGAGGCCTGGTTTACACTGAGCCACATCCAGCTTGGAATCTGATTAGTTTAAATCAGTCATGTGACCTGTTAGACCAATCGGATTTCAATCTTGATGTAGCACAGATCTGATTCAGGCTAGATTTTGCTGCCAGTGTAAATCAGGCCTAAGTAATATATAATAGAATATAACCTACACACTGCCACTATTGCCACTTTATTAAAACAACATTTTGATCACACACATGCCTGAGGAAGGTTGTAACTTGTGTGTGATCGAAATGCTGCTTTAATACACAAGTGGCAGTGTGCAGCTTATCTTTTGTTGTTTATGTACAAGAAGATGCCACTGAAAACATCCAAACATCTTCTATTTCACAAAGAGGGCTCAAGAACATTTGCTGATGTGAACGTGTGGTGTATTTTGGGGGGGGTGTCACACACAGGCTGTTCCCAACACATACGGGCTGATCTTCGCTTGCACCTGCGGGGTGATCCTGGGCATCGGGTTCTGTGCAAACATACTGGTCTTCTCGCTGTTCGCCAAGTACAACACCCTTCGCAAGAACCGCCTGGACGTCCTGCTGCTAAGCATGGCCCTGGCCGACTTCCTCACCCTCCTCCTCATCCCCTTCACGCTGCACTCCGCCATCAGTCACTCCTGGCCCCTGGGGGACACCTCCTGCAAGATCTACCAGTTCCTCCTAGCCTTTAGCTTGGCGGCCAGCACCTACTCCCTGTGCGCCGTCTCCATGACGCGTGCCATGATAATCACCAACCCGTACCGACCGCCCACCATGGACCTGGTCGTTCTCATGTTCGTCCTGGTTTGGGCCCTCAGCTTTTTCATCAGCCTCCCGCTGCGCATCTTCTCCACCAAAGAGAGTGGCCTGGCCGGCTTCACCTTCTGCCTCCCGACCGTTCACGAGCACCACTACCAGGTGGTCCTGAGCCAGTTCGTGCTGTACTACTTCGTCCCGATGCTGGTGATCGCCTTCAACTACGTGCGCCTGGCGCTCTTCCTCCACAAGAGCCCTGTGATGTCGGTGGCCAGCGCCAGGAACACGCGTCGTGCGTCCGTCATGGTGTTC
>OOFJ01078868.1:4579-16216 GCA_900323375.1 Benthosema glaciale
AGATTTAATTAAAACCGGGGTGAACAGATGGGGAAGATGGAGTGAAGTCCAACAAGAGACAGCTCATCTGTCTGCATGGGTCTCCACTCTCCTCTCTCCAACTATCCCCAACTATCCCCATCCTCCTCCCTCTCTTAACCCATCCCCCCAATATCCTTATATCCTTATATCCTGGAGTTGTGATGAAATGTGAAATTAAGAAGAAGAAGAAATGATAAAACAGGTGACAGGTGCCTAGCTACGTATGACCCTAGGATGTTGTACTAGAAGAGGCTCTATGCCCTGCTTAAAAGGTAATCCTGGTGTAAAATAAAAGACTATCCTTAGCTATTTGCTTGTTTGTTAGAGAAATTGTTACGAGTTTGTTATAGGAACTAGCCAGAGAGACAGCAGGTGGTGAGTTTTAGATTGGCCAGTATATAAAAAAAGATTGTGTCTGCCCTGTGTTTCTTTTTTCCCCGCTTTCTCTTCTCTCTCCCAGGAGTCACTTTTCATTCAAATGTAATCATCACCAAGCGGTAATATGACCTTCATGGGTGCACGTTAAAAGACGTGAAAGCAAAAGGCATTGAGCTGCTTCAGTCCCTGTGGCCATCCCAACATATAATACAAAAGAGATTGTATTATAATACAGTGAATGAAAACCCACAAAGTCAATTCAAACCATGATAGAATAATGGCCTCTTGTACTATGTGTGGTAAAATAATGCCTATATATGTCCTATATTTTGAGAGCTGATAATAAACATTAACACTGTCATCGCTGTTGGGCAGGAACCTTGTATATCAATATTTCATATATTTCATCAACGATTTTATACTTCGCCATATGACAGTGTTGCATAACACAAACTAGAAACTTGCAACATGTCGCCTATCATGACATGCCCACACTAGGTTGAAAGTTGTTACAGTAGTCGATGTCTGTGGGTTTTATATGAAAAATAGCTATAACAGCTTTTGACTTTGAGGTTTCAGTGACAATATTGTGACTTTAATTGGCATGGTTTATTATGGTATCATAATTCATAACGACCTTAGCAAACACAGTACCGTAATAATCAAATCAACATAGAACCGTGGGAGAAACAGAAACAGAGAGGAAAGAATATAACCAGTTCAGACAAATGTTTTTTTTTTTTTCTGTTTCATTTTTTTTTTTCATCCGTTGCTCAATTCCCTACTACATTAATCTCATTATCCTTTGAACCTTTTCACTGGTAATGCCAAATGCAATTTGTATTCTGAGGCCAGGCAAAAAGCTCTAAACTGATTATCCCAATATGAACCGTGGCAGTCCTCGATATTGTTGAGTCTGAAAGGGCCATCTAGCTACTGAATGGGCCTCTCATATGCCTTCTGAGTTTCATGACACAATGTTGCGTCTGCTTTGCAAGGGATAAATTAAGCGTGTGAAAGTCTAAGCAAAGCCCTCATTTTCCAGTTAATCAAATCTCCCCCTAATCAAATTAGCGCACATAATTCCTCTGGATGCATGGTACAAAAACAGCATTATCCCCTTCTCCAGAGCTGAAAGGCAGAGAATCAGCATGGTGCCTCTCTCTCCTCTGCATGAGCGACCCTCAATGGCAGAGGAGGGCCGGGGTGAGTCGGGGGGTGGTGGGACCTGGGGCGATAGGGAGGGCACAGCTCTTCCCAGTGGTCTAACAGAGAAAGGCACGGCCGGGGTAAACTTTGGCAGCATTTAAGTTCCCAGCTCATTAAAAAGCCTGGCTCAGTGGCCACCTCCAGGGAGCACTGGAGCGTTGGCTAATGAGGTACTTGTTTAATTTTCTTTCAAAGGGCTGGACATCTGTGACAATCCCCCCCACCTCCAATTCAAACCCCATGCCACCACCCCCTCCCCCTCCAAACCCCACACAAAGCCCATCTATCAATAGGCCGTAGGGTCCTATCTGGTTTGATGAAGTGTCTTCCATTGAATAAGGCCGGATAATACATTTGGGGGAGAGCAGAACAATCACCATTAACTCTGATCTCTCCCTCTGAAGAGTCAGAGCCCATCATGGAAATTCAATAGTGGTCAAGCTAAATGGATAAATGTTCACAGCACACTGTAAGATTCTAATTGATTTCCCTTCATGAGATAATCTACTCTCCTCAATAGAAGTCCCTGTCACTCCCTTTCACCTCTGCAATGCATCCATGCCACCGATCTACAGTATAATAAACTCTGGATGGATAAGATAATAATACAATGTCCATAAGGTTGAAGTCATTTGGCGGCCATATTGGTACAGTAGGTAAGCCCTTGCGACCGGAGTAGAGTTAAATTATGATGGTCTTCCAGTTTGCAGGTGGATAAAAATCGTTTCTGTTGTTCCCAAATACATTATCATCCCCAAATGCCATTTCTCGTGCTTTATAAACATATAACATTAGGGTTAAAATTGGGCCGTGTTTGCATACGTGTACAGTATGTAAGGCCAAACGTTTCATTATAATTTTTTGCCATAAAATTACATTATAAACAACAGCTCTGCTAGGGAGAGGCATCCCAATTACACAATATTTGGTTCCCTATATAGAATTCAGTTTAATTCCGGACGCGTTCTGCCACCTGCAATGAAGACATGTCACAGAATCGGACAACAACATTTGGTGTAACACGTGGTGGACGTTCTCAGTAGTGATACGTATGTCACTTACTACACCATGGGTTTTCAACCTTCCATGTAGACAACTAGACGGAGAAGGGGAGAGCAATCGAGCAAGTGAGTGAGCTGCTGTTCGGGCCGTGTTCACACAATTATAGTATGTCAGGGTGTGTCTGTCTTCCATTGGAAGAGCTGTGTTGGGTAGCATAACGTTGCATATGGCTACGGTTTTCAACCCATGTATCGACCAGCGTGCTAGAGTGTTGCTTACGCATATATACAGTAGGCGTACTTTTGTTGGTGAGTGCAGATGTTAGATCTTAAAAGTATTGACTATAGAAGTTGGAATACCAAAATGGTGTCACAAACTATTACGTCATTATCAAGGGGTCATCGCCATGCTTGCTTGTGGTGGACATATTGGTCAAAATTCCTTTTTATGGACAAATGATTATACAATAATATTACCAGAAACACACAAAGAGCTAGCCCTAAATGACCGTAACATGTCTATAACTCGGATCTGAGTGTTCCAGTGTACGTTCCACTTCCATTTGTACATTTTCAGAGGGGGTCCTTGAAAATAAAAAAATTAAACAACTAGTACTAGTTGGATGCCATACAGTAGTGTCGTAGTAAGTGTCATAGCTATTCTGAAGAAAACCTGACAGTCTTATGATCCAAATATTATATTGGTGTGGGAAAAAAAATCTAAAATTTGCCACAGACATGATTATATGATTATATATATATGTGTACGGACATACTGATGTTCCCTGGTCATCATCAATCTACAATGATATATCTGTACATGACATGCTATTTATCTGGGGAAAAGCGATGAAAAGCGGCACTGGTCAAATATCCACCCTTTTATTATATACAGTGCAGTAGCATGAGTCTGTTTTCCGTGGCCTGCCAGCCTCTGCCTCACTGACCTTTAAGGGAGACTCTCTGCATCTGGGCCCCAGAACACCTTGGAAGGCATTAAATGGCATCTCGCTCTCCGTCGGCTCCCTGTAATTGTAATTCAAAACGGCTAGTGCTGCGTCTCTCTTCGTTGGTCACTTCCACTTATTTCATAATGCGCCTCGATTCTTTCATTATGAGAGCTGTCTGACTCATATTTGCACCTTGATGCCTTCCTAATGTCTCGGGACATGTGCAGAATACTAACACAGTCTCTCTGCGGCTTCCAGCCATTTCACACCCCTTCGTCCTTGTTCCTTCCCAGCCACCTTTAGCTTGAAATGTATGTACAGCTTACCAGACATGGAGGGAGTGCATGACTGGGAGAGATGAAGAGAGAGAAAGAATATAGGGGAAGAGGTGTGAGACTTTCCTTGACACACAGGCACCTCATGAAAACATTTGTCAATTTGCACGCTGTAAACAGACTATAACAATGTGTCTTGGGGTCGGTAGGTCAAACTCATTGAACACACATCATCTGGCACATTGTGGCCCTCAGCCTGTCAAGGCGGGGAGAAAGCTGTTCCAATGTGAATTTAATTTGAATCTGAGCCCCAGAGTCAAATTAACACTTGCATAAATAGGGCCCTCAGAGTCTGATGGACCTATAGTTAGACAATCTATGCCCTAATGTATAAAGCACTGTTTCCCAACTTCCCACCTGGGTCCAAATGGACCCTTACGGGTCTGTGACTCTGAGACAAATGGAATTTTGGATTTTTACACATTTTTTTTACACTTGCTTAATAATGATGCGAAGTCTGCAGAGCTAGTTCCGGCTGGCAGCAGTGTCAACTCCTGATCAGGTGATGGTGATCAGTCACATGCACACTTCATTCAATTGGGGTGGGCTATTTAATGCTCCCTGTCTATTGCTCATTCTGCTTGCTGCTGCTCTACTACTGTTTGTGCTTGTCTTTGCCCTATGGTTGCCCCTATGTTTGTGCACTCCCACAGCCACCCCAGCATCTACCTGTGCCCTGTTTTCTATATGATTCCGTTATGGGGGTCTTGGAATTTAATTCCCTGTAATGTCTATTTGGCAGATAATTTATTTATTATGTTCCCATGCTTACAGGGAATTCATCACTTGCATTTTTCTCACCCACCCCTAAGATAACAATGAGCCAACACGTTGCCCATGGGCACACAGATGTGTATGCAAGCAGATAGTCTGTTAGTTTGACTCTGACTGAGAGTGTACAAATGGATCAAAATGGACAGGTTTCAACACCCGTTACACTATCAGAGACCTTTCTGTGTAGGACAGGGGAGAGGGAGGTGCAGAGGGGTGATCATTACTAACTAAAACACTGCGTATTAGAATTTCACTATTATTATTATTATTATTAGAATGACAACTAGAGAACACCATCTGGGATGATTTTAATGAGCCTTTTTACCACAGTGCTGAAAAGAACCTCACGAGAAACAATATGGTTATATGAGGCTACAACAGGCAGTAAAGCAACAGTGTTGTGAATTTATAGGCAGAAGATAAAAGGATAGCAAGGCACTTCGATATATGCAAACGTTGTTTCCTGCTGCCTGTAATGTCAGCCAGCAGGCAGCTCTGCAGCGCCATTTTCATGTAAAATTATTTCTTTAGAGGAGCAGTATCGCGCACACAGCCACACACGCACGCACACACGCACATAAATTGTCCATAACTGGACAGTTCTCACAGGTCAAAAGGTAATTGGAAGTTAGCAATACATAAATTGTGCATTTGAATTCTCGATACCACTATTTTGTTTCTGCGTCACACTTTAGCCACAAGTCATGTGCTTCTAATGTGGAGCAGACTAAATGCCACAGGGTCCTAACGGTGGGGGCATTCGAAATGTGGGCTGGACGGACTCATCTTGACCTTTGACCCCTTGGTGATTCACCATGTGTCCTACCCTAAGGCAGCTCACTGACACCACTGGCTGTGGAGGCCGAGGGGAGGAATAGGGTGAGGGGGGTGGTGTGTGTGTTTGTGTGTCTGTGTCTGTGTGTGTGTGCATGTGTTCTGGGGGGTTAAGGGTAATGGGTGAGTGCCATCTATCTCCCTCTGACACACGACAGACTTCTACTCAAGTGGACTGGGTCCCTTATGTGCAGGATGTGTGCGTGCATGTGTGTGTGCATGCACATATGGGATTGTGTTGAATTATTTCCAAGACTGCAGTGCAAAATGGAGCTGATCATAAATATTCCACTGACAGACAGGGATGTTATGTGCGAGCTTGCTTGTGTGCGTGCGTGCGTGTGTCCAAAAGGGACTGAATGCATTGCCAAGATACAAAACTTCATGTGACTCACCTACTAGTTCACTAGTTCAGAACACCACACTGAGAGACAACATTCAATGGAGATGTCAGTGAGTATGTTCTGCAGGAAATAGGTATAAGCCAATCAGTCAAGCTAACAAAAGGTCAGTGCATCTCCCAGACTGGAGCGCGCAGCCTGCAGTACAGTACACCTCATCTGAGCGCAGGGGATGTTAGTCCAACACCATGCTTGATCACAGCATTGCCTTCAGCAAGACTGATGCCCAGAGCTAACCCTTGTGGCGGGAGGAGATCAGCCTGTGTTTTGGGGGGCTTGAGGGGAGGTAAAAATTGGCTCCTGGAACCCTGCCAACTCTCTCAGTGACTCATCAGCCAGGGCCTGGGAGGAGGACCTTGAGATAGATGGAGTGTGTGCTTCCTCTCGTGATCCGTAACTGCCAAGGTGTGGGGGTTAAGCCCTGCCAGATTTGTGTGCTGTGTTGCCTCCCCTCGCCAACATTCCTCTAGGCATGTACAAAGCAGCTTAAATCATGCATGACACAGCCAGGGGCATCGACACGTGAGCCCAGTGCTGGCCCATAATTCCTGGGAATCGCTGCCTGTCTTTTGGGCAGATTTTATTGGACCAGGCAGGAGAGAAAAGTCTTGTCAAATACCTCGGAAACAACAGCTGCCGTGTGGAAAAAAAACAAACCACAAAAACAAACCACTTGCCTGACAAATGCATTAAAGATGCATTGAAGTGGAGATATGGCTGAGGAATTGGTATAAGGCGAGAGCTGAAAGCCACAGTGCTGAGATTCATTCATTTGAACCAAAGCCAATGATCTGGCAATCTCATGTGTTTTTCACATGTGTCGCCATAATCATCTCAGTCAACCCACAAATATAATATGTGACGGAAATAAAGCACTACGAGCAGTACTACTTTGTTATATTTACACATGACACAAAAATTATGCAGAACAGAGCGTAATAGACTCTGTCAAAACCACTTAGCTAGCTTTGCTTCTACAAATTTTAAGGATTTCTTTTTTAAACAAACGTGCTTTGATTAAGAAGGCATGACCAATAAAATATATCTTACAAAAAGAGCAAAGCATTGGCTTCATATGTAAAAGACCCTTCTTCTCAGAGGTACTTTCCGTTTATATTTAATTTTGCTTGCACATGATGATTTGTGAATTGTGAAGCCATGGAATTTGGAACTCTTATATTTGTGCAGACTAAAACACTGACATACTCAAATCTCCATTGTGTGTTGATGACTGGAGGTAATAAAATGAAGGGAGACAAGGCACAAACAATGAACTGGTGCTGAACTGTGTTATTTACCCATACTACAATACAAAGCAGAGGATTTCAAAAGCTATCTCCCTAAATACAGTATAATGGCATAATACAAACCTGCTCCAAAATGTCTTGCAAAATCAATGAATCCATACTATACTAAGACACACAATACATTACAATAGAGAAATGTATTTAATTAAAAACAGCGCATAACATTCTGAACATGAAATATGGATAAAATAATTGCAATTTCCAAGACACGTCTCACCTATATCAAAAGGTAGCAGGTGGGGGGTGGCAATGACTTAACCGGCAGGCGTGATCATTCTAAAATTCCCCCGGCAGATGTGACTGTGTGCGTGTCTTTGATTAACTTCATTAATATACATGCCTCGCTCTGATACGCAGGCAGTGGCATATGGTAAAAAGCAGGAACAGGAAAGAAGTGATTTGCTGTTTGCTTTGGAAAACAAACAAGCCAACAGGTCCTAGCAGATGGTGCTGTGTGCGGCGCTGGTGGGAGGCAACGTGCTGCGTCGGCGCAGCCGCCAACCTGGAGCTCTCCAGCGGATGAAGAGGAGTCTGACTATCGCCCTCGGCCTGACTGCCGCACCGTAAACAAATAAGGCTTCCTTCTGCTTTGCTGTGAGTTCAGCCTTTTATCCCAAGCTTGATCTATCCTCCTCCATTTCAAAGTGAAGGAAAACACAACTGGAATACACTTGTTTTTTTGTTTTTTTTTGCGAGTAAAAGTGCTCTAGGCTTGGCACTTTTCAGACGGCAACATAAAGGAGGAAGAAATGTGGTTAACTAGCAGTTTGCGGAGGTTTTTCTCTGAATCTAGGCTGCGTCCGATGTGATTGAACAGAACGCGGGCGCTCTGGGCTCATTTCTGATGTCACGGTTACAATATTAACGCTTCTGAAGAGAAATAAAGTTTATTACTACACAGACTTGGCGGATCGGGGGTGCTACTCACATTCCTCTGTGCGGACAAAAATGTGTTGACCAAAATGTGGGAGTGGTGGAATTCTCTCATATGTAATAATAGAAAATGGGTTGCTTTCAAGTGGTTCTTATTTCCCTCTACTCTCCTGTCTCATTTCTTCAGTGTGTTTCTTTCATTGCATTAAAAATGTGGAGAGCTAGAAAACGTCAATTCGCTATATTTGTACCTTTTGCAACACAATATCAATACATTGGTGTTAATTCATAGTTCATGAAAAATCACACTTCTTATCATTCTTATCATCATACACACTTCTTATCATCATATATCACATTCCGTGCTCAGCCTCAGCCAATCAAATCATTTCCGTGGTACAAACACACAAAGCTGGGCATAGGAGGGGCTAGCGCCCCTCAAAAAGAACACCAAAGGAGATATTAGATATATGTATACTGGGGAAAGGAATGGTTTCCTGGCATCATTAAAGTCCACTCAGACATGGGACAAGAGAGGGAATGGGAGCCATAGGAGGACACAAATCCATTGTGAGTGGTCAGAATTGATCAAACTGTGAGGGATTCATAGCCTAATGGGCATCCATCATAGGATGGATATGTCCCCATCCACAGGGTTCCAGTGAACATCGTTATGAAATGGAAAGGGAATGTGAACCAGCCTCTGGGACGCTCCACGCGTCCACACTATGGAATGAACTCCCCGTTGCAATTAGAACTGCAGACTCACCTCTTCAGATTCCACTTTAGCCCGTAGCACTTGCCATAGCCGCGACAACCTTGCAGGCTTATGCAAAGGCAAAAATATGGAATTTAGATAGCATGTTATGTAGACAGATACCAGGTCATTATTGATCTATAGTTTCAATGTACGGATCATATTCTACTGTTAGACGGATGATCCTAGATCACTATTTGTATTTGATGTATTACCTTATGTTGTTATTGCTTAGTTGTAAGTCGCTCTGGAACCCTTTAATGGTTCACTCTACCAATTGGTAGACATTTGGAGTAATTATTTCTAATTGAAAACAATGCAGTGTTGTTTTTGTTTGTGGCTGGATGGACCAACTACATGAACACATCAGATGGAATAGAGAGGAAGAGAGCCAAGGCCTTAGTCAGCTAGTAGTTCTGGACTGACTATTATCATTACCGTGGTCTGTGGAGACGGGCGGTCCTGAATCACCAATCAGCACACACGATATACCTGAATATATCCACTAGCCAAAATACTCCCATAGAACAGAGGCTCGGATTACTTGTGCAATGAATAATTGAATAAATGTCGCAGACAGACAGAAGAACCATCCATACTGACCGATGTTATTTTAACACACCTTGATTGGTTTGTGTGTGTGTGTACTGTGTTGCACTACACAGTGCTTGGACCGGAGGGGGGAGGTGTCACTTAACTTGCTGTTGTATGATATCATGGTTCCCCGTAGGGGAACTGAGGGGAACAGATGGCAAGCAGAAGCGATTATGACTGGGGCATATCACCTACATGTACAGTATGGATGTGTAACTCTGTAACTCTGTATAACGGAAAAGGAGAGGCCTGACACTATATACACTACAGTATGCATTCCATTCATACAGTAGACGCACATGCACACTTGACCTGGCCAGGAAACCCCATTTAAGCAGATGCATGTGGGGGGTTAAGTAGCAAATTGTAATCTAACCCTGAGACTACTCCCATAACTCTGAAGATAATACAGCATATGGCTTCCTGCTGCCTGCATCCCACATTTCCCTCTGTGACCTCAAAGCACATTAAAACATCTATAAAAAATTCATGGAGGCCCTTTAATGAGTGACAAAAGGTCCTGGAGGTGAGAGGGAGAGGGGGGTGGAGAGAGAGAGAGAGAGAGAGAGAGACAGAGAGAGAGAGAGAGAGAGAGAGAGAGAGAGACAGACAGAGAGATTGTGATTTCTAATTATGTTTCATCTGTGCTGATGATAACACAGATTCAGATGTCCATTACTATTGACAACAGGCGATGATATCTTCAGTCATGCTGCTCTGCAAAGAGAAATTGCTAATGATACAAATCACGTCATCACATGTGTGTATTTATTTATACATTCATTTAAAATGTCTTACATATTCTGATAGTATCCATTGCTATAGAGAGAGTTTGTTCCATAATGGGGGTCTCCTCCACCTATCAGGCTATAATAGGCAGAAAATAAAAGGTTAGTTGTGTTCATCCAGGTAGGAGAGAGTACCCACATGCTCCAATTTTATAGTCTTCAGGTAATAAGGTTAAAAAAGGCACTCTTCTGGTGAAAAAAGTGAAAAAGTCTTATTCATGTGGCTAGTTCATAATAGAATTTTCGTAGCGGCCAGCATGGCATTCAACTTCAGGTATCTCTCCATATTTCTCACAATCTTTTGTGCTCCACCGTAGAATAATAATTCATTTAAAGAAGAAACAATCAACTTAATTTACCCATGTATGATTAAAAGGGTGATTAAAAGTACTATATTATGCTGTCTATTCCTGCAATTCTCAAATTTGGCTAGCGATATCATACAGTGTATGTCACTGTAGCCAACAATTAGAAACATGTCAATCAAATTATGCTCATATTTACATAACAACACCAGCACATTTTCAATTAGGCTATTTATTATATAATCATTTATGTTTTACAGTTAGTTGTATGTGTGTATGTGTGTCCTAAACTGGCACTAACACATAAAACTGTCATCAGACTGTGAACTGCACTGGTGTAACCCACACATGATAATGTGTTTCAACTATGTTACTTATAATATATCATTACTTTGGAAATCCTCTGTAAGATGTCAAGACTTGAGCTCTTATGCTTAATTTATCATAATAATTACTTGTTTATACATTTTGCTGGAAAATAGCTGATCTACAAGCTGACATCGCATTGCAATTCAGTGCGTTGTCAGCTTGTAGATTGGGAATGGAAGAGCAATGGAGAACTCTTTCATGTTACTTCCACGCTCCTTAACCAAGGCAATGATTAAGATCCGTTTGCTCATGACTAGAACCTTGATAGGGATAATTTCATCATTTGCACTTGCGATTGACTATCAACACCTTGCTCTCTATAGCAATTAACATACATGGTTTGCTAATGCTAATGATTAAGACAGTTACAGGCGCTGATTAAAATATTTCTCCTTGATTAGTGAACGATAAACAACTTGGTGAAGGCCAATGCTGATGAGCGTGTTATCGCATTCAGCCACTGACATAAGAGGAGTGAGAGAGGAGAAAAAAGAGCAGGAGGCACAAAACCGAGGGTTTGGAGTCCATAATTACAGTATGCTGTATTTTCTCTCCCAAAAGAAAAGAACCCCCGACTACTTAATTGGAGGAATCAAATTTAGTCAAGCACCCCGTCGGCTCAGACCTACATCATTAAAGTTGCCAGCTAACAAACATCAAACACGAGGCAGCATTAATGAAGCAGACGTATTAATTTCCCATTTATGAGAAGCTAAGCAACTCACTGCTACTGCCCCCCCC
>OOFJ01078911.1:2353-15433 GCA_900323375.1 Benthosema glaciale
GTGTCGGACACGTGTGCATCCATGTGTGTAGACAGAGAAAGGAAACAAATACAATGGTTGCTTAACCAACTCCTTCCATGATTGCCTTATTGGCCCTGCATCCACTGTCGAGGTGTGTGTAAATAGGTTTAACCATTTACTGCAAAAAAGGATGAGACCAAGGCACTCTGTTAGAAAAGTAAAAAGCCTTTAATAAATTGGCTAATGCATTGAAAGATTAAAATGCCTTCATTAGGGTGAGTCGGTCACCCCGAGACATTTTTTTATGTATTTATTATATTATAAATGTACTATTTTGACACTTGCTTTGGCAATGCAAAAGTATGTTTTCTCATGCCAATAAAGGTCATTTAAATTGAATTGTTATTATTAGTTTATATGTTTTGTTATCAAAAAAAGTTCAATTAATAATTTGCTTAATTGAATCATGCATTATAGTGCTATTTTTTCCATTGTTTTTATGTATTTTTATGAAAATACAAAAAAACAAAACAATGAAAAAATACCACGATAATGTTAACGACAACAATAGAACTATTATTACGATTATTATTATGCTTGATGCAACACTTCACGGTTCAGTCTGATTTGTACAACGTGTGTTGTTATTACATTGTTCTTTGTGTTGTGTCTGCTCTGGCTTTGTGGAAAACAGCCTCTGGGGTCGCGCCTTGATTCCAACCAGCTGTTTCCCGCCTCGAGACAGATCAGCTGCAAACACACACGGAGAGTAGGCGGAGGCACGGAGCCCCACACACACACAGCAGAGGGAAGACCCCAGCCATCAGCTGTGTGTGGAGCAACACAACCTTTTACTTACAACTCACTATCTTTTTTTTTTTTGAACTGCGATTTCTCCCGAACACGCGGTACTAGTATTGTGAGTTTTTTACTATGTACCACTGATACGCGTAGCGAGGTGATCAGACCGTTTTTTTTAGTAGTACACCAAGAAGGGGGATCGGACTCGGTGGAGAAAGAGGGGAAAAAAACAAACAACACGGACTTCTTCAGAAGCTTCTTTTGAAAGCATGGAATACTTCATGATGCCGACCGAGAAGATTCCCTCACTTCAGCAGTTCAAGAAATCCGAGAAGGACGTGATCGGAGGGCTCTGCAGGTGTGCAACGCATGCTCCCCCGTGTTTGTGTGTTTTGTGTATGTTAAAAGTATGTGACACACCACGCCACACCACGCAACGCATGGTTGGCCCGGTGGTGGTGGTCCCAGGCAGTAGTAGTGATCATCGTGTGTGTGCGTGGTTGGAGGTAGCATCCCAGGGCTAGTTGCGTTAGCTCCTGTCTCACTAGAGAACATGGTTGTAGCAGCAGCAGCTCCGCATGCCAATTTGCCAGCTAAAAGGGTTAGCTGCCCTGCACACTGACTCGGTGCTACGACGTTTTCATAAAAATACAAATAAAACCTCAACCCAACGGCCACGTCGGATGCGTTGTCCCTTTATCGCACTATTAAAAATAAAAATACTACGACCTTTACACGTCAAAACCACGCATTTATTTATTTATGGGGCACTTCCAGTACCAACCACGTGGTTGGTTGGGTTACTACCGTGCTGCTGCCCTGCGTCTGTCTGTAGAGCAAACCATGGCGTTTAATCACGATGTTTACGGTGAAAACTCTCCCCGGGTCGTTTATGCGTATATTCGACCGAAAGTTGATAGTCGTTTGGGTCACCCTCCTCCACGCTGGTATGCGTGTTTGCGAGCACGTTAGCTAGCTTAGCCACGCGGGGGCTAACTCGTGCATCCCCGCAGCCATGCTGCTGCTGCTTGTTATGTCGTGTGCCGTAATTAGCATTTAGCTTTTTTTTAGCCAGTTAAACATCACGTCCCCCAAAAACAAGGCGCGAGGGGTTTTTTACGGGTCTTTTACGACGATGCGGGTGGATTCGTTTTAGACGTAATGTTGCAACAACAACACTGCGGCCGCGAACATATATAACGTGGTGGTGGTGGTCTTTTAGAACTGGGCCAGTTTGAACACGGTATTTACCAGACTGAGCCAGTTGAGTTGACGTCGTGCTCGCCTCGCTCGGAGAAAGCATTGTTCTCTCTCCACCACCATGCCAGAGCCAGAAGGGTGGCCTACTACTGCTGTCTGGTGTCAGCTTCCACTACTACTACTGCTGCTACTGAAACATGACTGCTCGTGAAGTTCACCACTTGACTGCTCTAGTGTTGTTACTCACTGACATTACATCATGATTTCACTCACTGAATGTTATTGTTTAGGTACATTCACTGACTATACTACTGTACTGGTTTAGTTACGTTCATTGACTGGACTGGTTTAGACTGTAGTAGTGTTTGATATTTACATCATCTCACTGACTGTAGTGCGGGTAGTTCCCAGACTGACTGAGTATTATGATTATCTCACAATTGAGTTTGTTTTTGATTGAATGCTTTTATTAACAGTTTGCAATACAGATGTAAAGTGCTAAAAGCATAATACCACATTGATTCCATTCATTATTTACAGTTTGCAAACGTTAGTAGACTATTAACACTGTTGATACTATTTAATACAAATACAAAATACAAAAAGCCACGAGGGTTATTGACTAGTTGAAGAGAGATGTGTATGTAGTGAGGAGATTGGTGCCCACTGCCTTAACAGTTTGTAAACAGTAGACTACAGATGCACAGACACTTATTATACAATAATGTTAAAAGGATAATGACACAAAAAGCCACGAGGGTTGGTAGTTGGTTACGCTGAATGGTTGAAGAGGGATGTGAAGTGACACGACTGGTGCCCACTGCCCTGCAAACACAAATATGCCATGGTGTATGTGCATTGTGCAGATACATTTGAAGGGTTCATGTCAGGATAAAGACAGAATTAATATTCCACTTGGGATGTCAGGGCTTGTTGGAACTTGGTCCTCGGATTCAGATGTTGAGAACTTGAGATGATGTGCTAAGCTCAGAAAGAATAGTTTACTGATAAATGGTGCTGATCTATTCTACACAATCTTTTGAAAAACGCAATTGATTGATTTTGTTTCAAACTCGGATGCAGATGTTTTACTTTTGTGTCAAGGGCACAAAATGACGTGTAAGGCCTGTTATGCTCTTTCCTTTACCATGACAAGTCTTAGTTCTTCTTGCTATATAGAGGGCAGAGAGTTCATGCAAACTCACAAGACCTTCAAGTGATTAGACTGAGGAATGTAGAAGGTCAGTGCTAAACCATGCTAAATTTCCAGGTTAAAGGTTACCTTGTTTAAAAGGAAATGTGCCACATTGAAGTTCTATATTTACTATGGCTGTAGCACATGTTGCCATGTGTGCTGCTGGATGGGTAAAATATGTTCTAGTTAGTATCCCTAACTTGTAAAGGTTTCTTACAATAACTACTGCAGTTCAAAGCCTGTATAGCTTATGGAAATCAACATAACGCAGCGATTCTTGTGCCAATGTCTACAGATTAATAATGTATATCGGGAGTAAGCCGCTCATGCACAATGAGTGTTTTACAGGAAAAAAACATTCTTGTCCCACTGTTCTTTGGGTCACAGATCACATTTCATCACTTTAATGAAAAAACATGAGAGAAAATGTTCTATGTCCTTTTCCCACCTACATGATGATGACCACCTCATGTCTCCCCTCTCCGTTCAGCCTGGCCAATATCCCACTCAGTCCGGAGACAGCCCAAGATCAGGAGAGGCGTATTCGCCGTGAGATCGCCAACAGCAACGAGCGGCGACGCATGCAGAGCATCAACGCAGGTTTCCAGTCGCTCAAAACACTCCTTCCCCACACAGATGGAGAGAAACTCAGCAAGGTGACTCGAATACACACAATTTTTGATTTTACATTTGATTTGACCATGGCTGGTTGTATGTAGGCATCATTCGTTACTTAAACTCTGGCATGTAGAGCAACGTAATACAAAAATGGCCTAGTACAGCCCTTGGCAATATGGTATAATTAAAATACTGGTACATTTTATTAAATATATTATTAATAAGGCGGTTATATCGCAGTGTCTGTCTTGAGTCAACTAATACCAAGGCAGTTACCTGTAATTGTGTGTGTAGCCTTTGAAACTAGTTTTGTTTTGTGTCTGACTTGCTTCTCCACTCTGGATTCTTTCCTGCCAGGCCGCCATCTTGCAGCAGACATCAGACTACATTTTCGCCTTAGAACAGGAGAAAACACAGCTCCTGCAGCAGAACAATCAGCTCAAACGGTTCATCCAGGTAATGGGAGTGTTAATGTCTTACCTATTTGCTACATGTGTCCAGTTCAGATTGAGTAGTCGGGTGTCACTCTCACGACTATGTAGTGAGTACACCGTTGATGAAACTGGTACAGAGTGTAGACATGTCATGCACCCTGATACCACTCACCCTAATGTCGGTCCTGTAGGAATTCAGCGGCTCATCGCCTAAAAGGAGGCGAGCGGAGGAGAAGGATGAAGGGATCGGCTCTCCAGATGCACTGGAGGAGGAGAAGGGAGAGGAGCTTAGGAGGGAGATGCTCGAGCTCCGACAGCAACTTGACAAGGAGCGCTCGGCACGCATGCTGCTTGAGGAACAGGTGAGCAGGATGGCCGATGATGGTGGGGAGATGAGAAAGACGTGAAAACCATAGATGTATACATGTAGAAGATATTGCATTGTTCACTTATGGCAAGTTTTCCCGGTCAATGTAAAATGAATGTTCCATCCATAAGCCAATGCGAACCGGATGGTACTATGGGAAGAGAAAAGGGAGATGAGCTCAGAATGGGAACATTATAAATACTAATCATGGCGACACATCGACAAGGCAAGTTGAATCTGTCAGCAAAACTGACCCAAACGGATTCGATAGTCGTTATAGTTGTGACTTTAATGCGACTAGAGCAGTCATTCTGAGACAATTCTTGATGACTCGTTAGCCACTAGAGACAAACAACATGCAATTATGCACCGTCGTAAACGCATCCTCACGTTGTCTGTGTGTGTGTGTGTGTGTGCACGTGCTTGCACACGTGATCCTCCAGGTGCGTTCTTTGGACAACCACCTGCATCCGGAACGTCTGAAGGTCATCACCAAACAGGTGCAGGAGGAACAAGCCCACCTCCAGAGTCAGACTCTACTACGACTGCAACAGATCCATGACCAGCAGGCTAACAACAGGCGCACACACAGTCCACAGGTCAGCACACACACACACACACACACACACACACACACACACACACACACTCACACACTCTGCATGAATCAAGAGTGTACTGTAGTGTAGACCCACACACAAAACAAAGACAAAGACTTACAGGTGATGTTTTCACAAGTATAAACAGCGAATGGCAGCAGATTAAATGGGTGGACTTCTTCCTTGGGCTCCTTGAGGAGAAATATCTAAATTCATGCCACATAATAACTTTCCTACTGCTTTCATGACGCATGATAATTACAGGTCACATGTTGACCACTTTCTATAGAAACAGAACACCACTAGGAGGTGTTAAAACAAACACTGTTAATATAAACAGAAACACTCCTCGTCTGGCATCTCTATCAGGTGTCATAACTAGTTGTCTATCTTGATCTTTTCTTGACAGCAGAAGGACGATCTCCATGACATGGCTGAGGTACGTCTTGTGTGAAACCTTTTACAAATTTTATTTGTAGCTACAAACATTTTCAGTGTGCTGTTACATCGTGCTGCCACATAATGAGAGTATACATACACGTAGATAAATGATGACCTGACATGCACTTGCACACAAACTCCCACGCTGTTCACTCTCCCATTTGAGAAATACTGTAGTTATTTTCTTATTTTGAACATTTTGAATCACCCTTTTTGAAAAGGCAATTCAAAAGAAACCTTGTTTTTGTTTGAGCTGAAGTCGAATATCAGCCTGAGCCTCGCATGTGTGAAGCTGATTGATGAATTTATTCATAAATGGATAGGTAGACGGGCAGAAAGACCCTTATTGATCCTGTGGGATCATTTCTGTCGTCACAACAGTATCACCATCAAATATAGGACTGATACCGAAAATATTTTCCCCTCACAAATCAGGCCAGGGTATATCAAAATTACATCAAGTATGACAACAAGCCTCGCATATAAAAACATGTCGGTTTTCTTGTTTCAGGTGCTGGCCCTGACCACTGTCCCCGCACCCACAAACCATCCCACGGTCATTGTCCCCGCTCCCACGCTAAACCAGCAAGCCCATCATCACGTCACCGTGGTTACCATGAGCCCTGCCAGCACTGTGTCGACGTCTCGACAAAACCTGGACACCATCGTACAGGTGCGTTTCTATGTACTTCAGAGTTTCTGTGTAGAAATACGCAACAAATAATGCAACATAATTAAACATTAGAGACTTTAGTTTTACTGTACAATACTTTACTCAACAGTTGGCATGTTGCACACATGCCTAAAATTGCTCTTATTTGCGCCGTCCTCGTTAAAAACGATGTATTTCAAACTCCAGCTTGTCCCAGTTCAGGGAGCTCGAGGGCGCAGAGCACCTCAATGACGTAACTCTGTCGTACTCTCATGGCCCTGCAAGAACCCAAATATCCCGGTCGAGTGTTTTGACGGTGTCACTCTGGCCTTCTGCCCCGCACAGGCCATCCAGCACATTGAGCGCACTCAGGAGAGGAGGGCCAGCGCAGAGGAGGAGCAGAGACGTGCGGTCATTGTAAGCCCCTCCCACATGGCCATGGATACGGCTTGCTCAGACACAGACACTGACACGGAGGGAGAGGACTGCTCAATGAACTGATCCATCCTTTGGAGACACACACACCCACCCAGCAGAGCAGAGAGACAAGGTGACAAAGACTTGGGTGTTCCATCACACCCGGCTTTTAAGCTGTCAATAATGGAGCGTACAGTACACACACACACACACACACACACACTGCCCAGACTTTACCAATAACTACCCACTGTAAAGAGTAATGGCTTTTTCAAGAGCTTGACGGTTTATTCTTTTTTTCGTTTTAAGAAACGAGTCTTTGGCATTATCCAAAGTTACCCAAAACCAGTGGTTTAAGCTCTCAGTCAACGATGTACTGTAAAAGTTAATAAACATAGGATAAACATTTTAGAGGCTGTATTCTGATGTCCCTCCCCACGAGGCCTCAGCCATAAGATTGCTTTATCCTGTTGGCATGATTGTGTGCACATTTGGAAATTCTGGTCCTCGTTCGGTGGGGAAGACAAGAAACTTGAAAGTCTTGGCATGTAAAAGCTATCGGGCCGTCCTTAACCCTTTTTTTTTATGTTATGCGTTTGCTTAAAACAATCACAGCTCCCTCGCGTCCATACTGACAGTATTATTTGTTCTATGAATTTCTTAAAACATCAACATGTGCTGGAGAGTTGAATGTAACAACATAACAAGCGAGCGACTCCTCACTCAAAGGGACGAGGGGTTGTACTTATTTCATATTTTCTTTTTTTATACGTGCTACCTTTTTTTTCTTTGTATCACTGGTCAGCGAACCTGGCTGAAACTCGTAGTGTAAAATGTGACTTGGGGACAAAAACCCAAGCATGATTTGAATTTGCGAAAAATGAATGTTGGGGGGAGGGGTGGGGGGCGGGGATTCTGTTTGGAATTGGCCCTTAATCGAATAAGCTGTTGCACAGTTTACACGTGGGAAACAATGGATCCCTCTCTATTTTTAAAGTTGCTTGTCGTCTAAATTGTTGAATACAGAGGTGATCGTTTGAATCATTTCGTTCACAAGAGGTGACTGAGGCCTTCTACGAATGAATGAATGAATGGATTTTGGTCATTCTGTATAGTCGAGCATGGCTTCATGGTCCGATTCTACTCTTAATCTCATTGGCTGGAGACACACAGATGGCGTGTGTGTGTGTGTAGTCAATTATGAGCTGTATCATGGACCAGGGCTGCACAATTAATCGTATGCTTCACATTTATGAAATGGTGAAACATTGGCAATTCAGACATCTATTTGGTCAGCTGTTGGCCCTTATCTGCTCACGCTGGCCTACACATGTAACCAGAAGATTGTACAACCCACCTCTCCATTCTGCAGGGTCAATAGATCTCAGTCAGGCTATATACATAACATAATATGTAATGGCTGTAATGACATCCATATTCAAAATGAGCAACAAAAGACAATAAGGGGAAGAAAAAAAAACGTTTTTACACCAAAATCATACATTTTTGATTTCAGTATTAACAATACATGTTCCAGATTATCACTTGAGCCTTAATTGTGCAGCCCCTATAAATAACACTGTGATTGGTAGAAAAATGGAAGTATGTTTTTAGTTTTGTAGCCATTTCAAATCTTTTGCATTTGAATGTTATACGGCATAAAAGAAATACACGGCTTCTATTGTCATTACACACGGCAATACTTGCGCTTACCGGCTGGACAATATATATCGATATGTTGTTATATGGCGTAAGTGGTTTTAAGCATTTAAGCCCTCTTTTATACGGTCGAAAACCTTTGAAAAATGATCACTGTTTTTGAAAATGAATATGTTAACCATATCAACAATATTGATATGTTTTTTTTGGTCAAAACGTATCGTGATATTTGATTTTCTCCATATCGCCCCCACACCCAACCCTGTAATCCACCACGAGTCACCTGGGCAAAACTTTCAATCCCCATACCAGTGGTTCAGATTTGGATTTTTGGTGTTAAAGATATTATTTGATTCATCAAACTTCTTAATGACATAATGTTTGCTTAGATAATTCTATGATCACAGATCAGATATCAAAGCAATGTCCATCCTCTTTTCTGTTTTGAACTACCACAAATCTGAACCTGATCCACTCGCTAAGCATGTTCTTAGGGGTCAGAGCTGTAAGCCCTATGAAAAAAAAAACGTTGCAGTTCAAGAGGGTCCCTACCACTTTCAACCTGGCATACACACTTTGGGCATTTAGGGGTTTCAATAGGCCTAAAAAAAAGCTCACATCGTGTTGTGATCTTGTAGATGGGCTACTTTTGCCCTTGTGGGATGAAATATAAATCAAAAGGCGCAAAAATAGCCAATCTGCAAGCGTACAGTCAGTGCATTGTGATGTGACTTGTTGTGCACTTGCAGATCGGCTACTTTGATTACGTAGCACCTGTTTAATGACATGTTTGGAAAAACTGTAACCTCTACACACATTGGGGATGGCAGGTTGGACAGTGGTTAATGTCAGCGCTTAGTGGCACCTGCTTCCAGCACTTTGCCAAAAAATCTGCTCTGTGCTACTAGCTATCAATGGGCTGCCTCGTCCTCGCCCACTTCTGTTCTATATTTGTTCTTAACCACTTAAACCCTCTTAGTTGACCGGAGTTCGGCTGATCTACACCAACTCTCTATGTCGAAATTAGAGATCCACAACCTCACAACACGTTCTGTTGAGTTGAGGACAAAATAAAAATAACAAAAGGGATAAAAGAATTGACAAAGATATTTTTAAACACTAGATCCTTGTCTGGTCCAAAGCTGAATGAACTGTTAATGTAACATTTGGTGAGAGAGAGGAATTCTAAGCTTGTAAACCTCCTCCAGATTATTGATGCTTAGGTTAAAGTGGTTACATTTCGTGGACTATGCACTGGAGTCGGTCATGTATATGCAATTATTTGTCCATATATATTTGATTAATCAAAGTGGCGAAATGTAGTCGTTCTTTGTACATCGTACATCCATGTAAATAATTCGACATGCTTACAACTAAGAATGTAGTTTCTATTTTAAACTAAAGGTGCTCTTTGTGACCCTGATGCTCCTCTGCATAGCGGGTCGATTAAGCTTCAAAAAGTAATTTCATGGCTTCCGCGATCATTAGGGTTTGGAGCATCTCAAGTATATGGCCCACACATTAGGTAGGATCATTACCAGTCATTGAAAAGGTTTGGAATCGCCCAAAGTTTAGTTTGAATTGTCGAGAAAGTGTTTTCATCCTTATAGTCAGCGGCACAGTCCTTTCACATGCTGGGGAGTTTGCTGTGAAGAATAGTCTTCAGCAATAATCACGTCTGTTGACAGTCACATTCCCTGGTTGCAATTAGCGTAATCATATTTACCAATTAACAGAATCCGCGAATCAGTCCAGGAAATACAGCCTGGCTTTAATATGTGGAATATTTGGGAATCGTACAGTGATGATGCCAATGATGAAAGAAAAGGACACGTTGCATCCAAACGGCGTGGAATTGTTAGTTATTAACCGTGGCGTCCCTATTTTAGGCACGTTATCATATGCTAATCCGACAAAGTTTCCACACACTAGAGGCTCAGAATCAAGAGAAAAGTTGTGAAACATATCTATCTAAGCTCACAACCTGTGAGCTCACAACCCTGTGAGCTCGCAGGTCATCTTGTTTTCAAATAGCTGAGGTGTAAAATAGGGGCTCAAGTGGTTAATTCTAAACATGTCCAAAACAGTTGTCCGTACATTTGTAATGGAATGCCATGCTAATGGAAAGACAAAGGTTTTGTCGGACTGAAACAGGTGTCATGCACTGAACCAGAAATGGCCCCCGCTCTCTCTCTCTCTCTCTCACACACTCTGCCAGCTTGCCAAGTTTGTCCCCTCCACGTTGTTACTTCTGTTGTTTTGGGAACTGGACTGGAATCTCTCCTTGGAGCGAATTCTGTTTGTGCTCCGTTTGATATTCGATGACTTGATGCTGTAAAACATTCCATTTTTGGACTCTTTGTATCTGTCTTTTGTCGCATCCTTTGTTCTGTTGCCAGTCGAGGCATTTCACCACGGATGGCTATGTTCTTGAGAAATGTGTGCTTTTTGTTTGATGGGTAATTTTGTCCCGTTTTATTCTTTTTTTTATATATATATATCTATACAAGTTTTGCCATGACTGACTTCATTCTACAGGAAATTGTTTTGTGTCTTGAAAGAAAATCATTCTGTACTAGTGACATCCAAATTAAGTGAATGATATTTCCCATCGGGGAAAGTCTGTTAATGTTTTTGTCTGTAAATGTTTTTTTTTTTTTTATCGAGGTCTGGGTGTTTTTACTGACTGATATTAAGCCCAGACTTGTGTTATTATAGTAGATCTATATTGGACAGATGTTTTTTTGTGTGTGTGTGTTAACCTTTGAGGCTGAGGCTTGATATCAGTCAGATAAACTCTTAAATGTGTACATTATATTGCAGCACTGCTGTCTTTCGGTGACATTTGATTATATGAAGCACTTGCTGTTCTTTATCCCCCTAAATGAAACAGATTTTTACATTTTTAAAAAGAAAGCTCTTTGTGTATGAACTGAATAACTTGTTATTTCTTCCTGTTGCTTTTTTCCTCTGTCTTCATTTATCTTTCCTGTCGTCCCATTTGCCATTTTTTTTTATGACATCTTTATTTTTTATTTGTTTGTCAGTCCAGGTTGTTGAGAAGCTGTTATATTTTGTTTATAAAAACTTGGGTGAACAGGCCTTTGTAAACGCGAAAGGAAAAAAAAACAATAAAATTTGTACGTTGTTTTTTATAACACTTTGTTTCTTGCTGTTGCATTGAGTTGACGTTCGCTCCACTCTAATGGTACCCTTTTTGTCCACTGGGCGGCAGTGTTTAGAGAAAGACCTTTAATCCTGACTTATACTTTGTTCCACACCTGTGTCAACGTGCCAAAAATAGCCGATCTGCAAGCCCACGACTCGTCGCTCCACAGATGCGTTGTGAGCTTGCATATCGTCTATTTTTGGTGCGCCTCACCGACACGCAACAAAGTATAATTCAGGCATTTAGTATTCAGTTTACAAACAGGAATGTCTCTAGTTTCGGGTTCGGGTTTCAGATTTATGATGATCCCTGGTGACACTTACGAGACCTCCCTTCAATCTTCTACAGGTTTAGGAGGTGGTGACAGCTCATTTAAACCATGTTTTAAAATATTATTTCATACATTGTGGAATTGAGATAGACTACATACAGTTGTAGCCTCAACAAAAGTAAAGGGAATAACCTCACTACACTACACATTTACAGCAAAATCATTCATGTTAATTTAACAATTTCTACAGATTTTTTTCGGTTACATTGTACACTCGGCATACGTTTCATGTGCTACCCATGAGGTGTTTTTCCTACTGTTCTACTGGAATCCCCACTATGCTAGGGGAGATATTGGCTTATGGGCTTCAGGCAGCACTACTACTCTACCAGATGCCTTACCCTACACACAATGGTCAACATTTCTCAATGGAAGTGTGGGCTGACCATCTCCAACCACTGCAGAATCAGGTCTGTACTGGTTATACAGTATCAACATACTTAACCATAGACATCTGTTAAAATAACATTGTATACATTCAAATCCACATTAAAACAAAAATCCAGAGTTCCACATTGCAGTTTATAATGACACTTGACAATTTGACTGTAATATTATATCAGACTGATGTTGTAATAGTCCGGCATCCAGGGTTATGGGGTGGGAAATTTCTTATATAGTCTTTTTTTTAATTGGCCTAAAATATTGTCTATATACTGTACGTACCTTCATGCGTCCACTTGCTGACCGGCTGTCGCTAGTATTGGGCAATTTCTTTTATAGGGATTTCTTGTGACCCTCCCATTAACTTCCTATGGCAGGGGGAAAAAGGCAAAAATGACAAACTTTCCTTATGCTTTAAGTAGCATGTGACACACATGGGGCTCGATCGTTGTTACATGCTAGATCCCAGACGCGACCCGCCAGCCGTTGTCGACTTCCTAATAACTTCCTATGCCCGTTAAATGGGCATGCTAGATGCCCTATTGTTATTTTGGTGACACCCGCGATGCGCAATTCATTATGCCGACACTTGGAGGTGTGGTCTTGGGCGTGTTGTCACGCTCTCCCTTAAATTGCTATTTTGGTCAAAAACATTTGGGGTTGCGACAGTGGAGATTAATACCACCCGTTAAGCCGCGCGGCCGTGCGCCGCTCGACAAACTGCCTGTCAGTCACTTTGTTGCGTCAGGCGCGGTGCGCCTTTGGAGATGTCCAACAGACCAACACTGAGCCATTATATTTGGATAATCATATGACGGTGAGTTTTCGTCCGTTTTTTACACTTCAAAGTGC
>OOFJ01078925.1:0-11641 GCA_900323375.1 Benthosema glaciale
ACACACACACACACACACAAATTACTCTTGAAGCTAATGCTTGCATTAGCCTCAACTCACAGGATTTAGAGTAGATAATCAAGCTAAAACAGCAATGATGGCTCCACTCATATCATCACCTCAACCTCCCTTGACTCCTAAGACAACACTGCGTCTGTATCCCCTGGAATAGTCTTTGCAAAATGCCTGGTTGCATGCCTCTACAAGAACCCCCTTTTTAATGTATGTAAAATGTCTTAAAGCAGAACACAATTGTCTTTGCTGCGGAGCTGACTGATGGGGAGGCAAAGCATGCCGCAGGCAGCTAATGTTACAAATAGCTGATAGGTGAGTAATGACAGGTGTGTGCATGTTATTTCTACAGCCATGCTGGGTTGTGGTTCGTGTGCAGGTAGACGTGTTCGCTGTGCCTTAGCTGCAACAATCTGTCTCTCTTTTGTCATTTGTTCTGTTACAGGCGATGAAGTATGGACTCGTTGATGAAGGGTAGAGCTTCTCAGCTCGTAATCCATGACATGTGTCTATCTCATTATTATACAAAAAGAAGGTGAAAATAAATAAGTGCAAATTAGTTGATCTGCTATTCAGACCTTTTGAGAGGAGTTAAGCCCTGTTAACCATCATTGTGCAGATGGAGTATACACAGACTTGACCTTGAGAATTTTGGAAAATAAGTAGTTTTTTTAGTTTTGTTTCTCGTTGACTTTCCTTTCTTCACTGTATTATTTTTGCTTAAATGCATTTCAGCACTTATGTCATTGTGGAGAAACATAACCCCTTTTGATTTATAACAGCTTTAGTGGATATTTGATTTGTGTGGTTAGATCTAGAAGTCAACGACATGGCCTCCCTGTTCAATCTATTTGGCGAATTTTCTGAAAAGGGGAGTCATGACAAGCAGCAAATGGTGATAGGCATTAGAGCCCACATGGTCGCAGCCGAACAAACCACTCAGTAGCAATTCTTGTGTGCAGTTCATAAACAAATAAGTCACACAAATCACCATGCGGTGTTCGGTGGTGATGTCGTTTTACAGTAGACACAAAAATATCCAGATGGCATTGTCCCTACATCGACAAACTGCTCACTTGTGGGCATGTCAGCTAACGTGATGACATCTAGAGGTCAATGTCTCCATTTGGCCAAATGGAAATACTAGCTTTACACAGGACATTTATTGTCCTGTGGTCCAACTTTCACACACTTTTTCACATTTCACTTTGGTATTTCCTGGATGTTAATGCCATGTTCGTTCATGGCCAGAGCTGGTTCTGTTTCATGACTATGTGATAGACTATTTTCAGGGGACATAAATAACTTAAACACTTGGCCTTAAGCCACACTGCAAAGAAAATATCCCTGTTAATTACATTGACACAACCTATATTATTTTATAATCATCATGTGCATGGAAAACGTAGGTAGGCATGGACACTTTGGACATTTTAGAGCTTGTTATATGAGGGCTTTTAATACTTTTAAGTGCTTTTACCAATTAAGTACAGTACTTAAATACACGTTTACATGTAGTCATTGTGGTACTTTCACTTTTACTAGAGTCATTTTGTGTCAGGGTATTTGTAATTTTAGAAAAGCATGGCACTCTCTCATAAGGTCAAATGTAATAGATATATTTTTTCATGTCATTTCATGACTCTGAACCTTCATTTGATGAAGGTGGAGAGACCAAAAGGTCTCCGTTATACAAGCTCTGATATTTTTTGTAGCATGACTCACATGCATCAATGGGGACTGAAAGTTTATGAGACAAACAGGCCTGTGTCTGACAATGATATACGTTCTCTTCTGTTGATGAAAAGACCACCCGCAAATAACACTTTTCTTGTGCAGTCGTTGTGGGGTGCAAAGCAGTGTCTTAAACCTGCTCCTAATAAACTTCACAATAGTCTTTCTCTCAGTCAATAACGGTGTCCAGACTGTGAAGAATATAGTTAATATGATGAGGGTTGAACCCATGATCTTTAGTTTACGAGACACCTTGCCTTGCCACTTGGTGACCATGCCTCCATTCTGAAATACAGTTCTTCTGAATTTCAAGTCTTCTAATCTGAACTTTTGTTTTGGCCTAGAGACACTTTTATGGTTCTAGGTGTGGACAGTTGATAAATATTGCATGCTTATCATCATTTTTTAGGGAAAGCTAGTGAGATACATGAAGCTAGTAATGTAGTCTAAGCACTGTCTTAAATTAAAGTCAATAATGTTCAGAGTTACGGTAACACTGAGACTTTTGCAGTGTTGCAGATCCAACCCTTCAGGAATGTCTTGTGATTTTCTCCAGTATATCTGATTTCAGAGTTTCATTGTATTTCTTATGTAAATGTATTAGAGGTAACTCTTAGATTGTTTTCAAGTTCGCGCCCTCGCAAACTTGAGTGTTGTAATGTCAAACAGTACAATCTTTGTACTGTGCATTGCCAGCAATAACATCTCTAGATTGGAGAGAGGGTTTCCAGCAGGATTCTGGTTTTACTTGGCACTGTTTTTGAGCTTTTTGTTTTTGTATAGTGTTTTTCATTAGAGACTCTATACTTGGTACTGTAGGTGATGCTTCCATTTTGTACTATTGTACTTTTGACTCCAATACATTTCTAGGAAGAGACAATACATTCCATTGTGAATTAACCACTTAAGCCCTATTTCAAATATAGTGAAAATTGAAGATCTACAAGCTCACAATGTGTCGCGGTGTGATACGCTTGTAGATTGGCTAATTTCACTATAATCTTTTGGAAAATGCTATACACTTTATAATACAGTAGTACTTAAGTACTTTTTTTAAAATGCAAACTACAGTACTTCAACTGAAGTACAAATTTGATTGAGGAACTTTGAGTACTTGAGTACGCGTCGAGTAGTTGCTTATTTGGGATTCCTTCCTAATGTTGTTTAAACCAGTTGTTCTCAATCATCTTTTTCAAACTGATTTTTTTGAAAATAGCAGATCTACAAGCTTATAGATGGAACGATGGAAGTAATCCTCGCCAAAGATGAGTGGCCGACTATGACCTCAGCACTGAGGTCTGCTCGCCACATCAGGACTGGAAAGGCTGAGTTAATCACCGTCCTTCCTGGAGACATGGGGGGAGGGGAGGGGGTCTAGACGGGGTTCCACTGCGATGCGGTGACGGTGGATCCAGTCCAGCCCCAGGGGGTGGCATAAAAAAAAACTGTTGAGTCACGTTTTTCTTTTCCAGTGGGTGTTAGTGGGAAGAAGTGTGAGGGGCGTACAAAAAATACTTTACTGCCATCAACCGTCAATAGCTGTTTCTCAGTATCGAGTCTGGCGACCACCAGCGGTCAAAATGGACCCCTATATGGGTCTGCTAATCAGAGTGTATAGTGGGTTAGCTCTGGCACCCCAATCTACACTGTGAAAGAAAGCCATCGTGTTCATTTAACGCAGAGTGTATAACTGTCTGGAACCAAAAGTAGGCGAACAACCTGTGAACATAGGCTAATATTTGGAAAACATAGCAGGTCTACAAGCTCACAATGTTGTGAGCTTGTGGCAATTCTTGCCCATAACATAGCGTGAAACATATTGTTGAAGTGGTCCACACTCAGGGTTGTGAGTGGAACATGTGATAATTCTAAATGCAAAATGTGTGTTTATAAAAAAAAATAGTACTGGTGCTGATTGATCACTGGCAGCACACATTCATTTTTGCATTGTCAGTTTTTCATTTGGTACCTAATTAATGTGACTCTCGGCCATACTACTGTAGTTAGTATAGTTTGTGTGCTGTGGAGAGAGTGCAGGAACACTACATTAATCTTGTGTTTACATTTTTTTTAGATGCATGTTAGGGGTCAGATGCAAGTTTGTGCCATACCATTTGGAGAGCTTGGATTGGAGGGCGGGACTCATTTGCCAATGTTTACATGGGGACTTTCTGGCAGCACGCCCTCTGTTTCTCCTCTGTGTAGACATGTGTCTGGGTTTGTGTTTACGCAGGAGTGAGGACCTTTCACTGCCACCCCTGTAAAGACAGGGACCTGTCAAGCGTGTAGTCAGAGGTTATGCGTGCCTCACACATGGGTAAAGGTTAAGGTTGTGTTTCAAAGTAGCATTTCTCATTCTCCCACCAATTTTCCCCACTGACAAATAAACTTAGGTCAACAAATGTTTCATGTTGACCGTGATGAGGTGGAAGTTTGGGCTGACTTTGTTTGTCTTTGTTACCCATAATTAAATGAACTGCAGATTTTTTTGATTTAGACTCTAAATCAAAAAATCTGCAATTCATTTAATTATGGGTAACTTCACATAGGAAATTTAGGCCTTTGAGAACTTTGTTAATCCTTTGTGAGTCAAAATGAAAGCAGTTTTAATCGAATGTTTACAAATGTCTCCGAGATAAACACATTTTATAGTATCAGAGTACATATTTAACTGTCAAATGCTGGATGTGTTTGTATAAAAGCTTGAAATGCCCATTTTGAGAGTAGAAAACATCCTCAAATCAAAGACATTGTGATGGTGTTTCACAGTAGGCAATAACCGGTACATTGATCGTATACAATACAGGGGCAGAGGTTCTTCCTTGGCCTACTGGAAGTGTGCATGCAGTGTCACGCCGATTGGTGCAGACGTGCAGTGGAGACTGAGGAATTAGCTGTTCATGGACAGACGGATGGACAAGCGGATGACAGGCAAAACCAGAATCTCATATTGCAGGCCTGCATGCCCTGCGATATCTCCACTACTGAATGCTAATAATTTACAAACTGTATGGCGTGGTATATGGTCCTTTAATACTGTAAGTCAGTATTGCACAATTACACCTTTTCATTAATTGTTTTGGTATCATGGCATATTTTTTTGCATTGAATATAGGCCTACTTTTAGGAACTGTAACTGAGAAAATATTGTTCTTTGTGCCCTTGTCTTTGAACCCATGCTAACAAAGTGCAAGCTTGACCAAAAACACAAAGTATGGAATTATTTGACATGATTGCTATTGTATAGCATGTATGAGGTACAATTCAATAGAACAGAGCCCTCGTTTGTTCCATTTCTAGTCTTATCCCACCCTTGGGGGATAGTATGTGGGAGCAGGAACTACACAGATGGTGTTTGCTAAGTCACATGTCGTGTTGTTGTTCTACTGTGCAGCTCCCTGCATTGTGTGGTTGACCACAGCTATCCATTTGTTATTGTTCTGAGCAGTCAATCTGTCTTTTGTAGTGGCTACTACGGTGCTTTGTCTTCCATCAGTTTTCAGCAAATGTTCCCCCCCAGAGTAGGGATATTATTAAGGTTGGTTGATTTATTAAAGATCAAAACATGCAACATGAACATGCAGGAGTTTGGACTTGTGAAGGTTGGTTCACATTCTGCTCCTAAGCTCTTCTGTTTGAATATTTTGAATTTTCAAACTGGCACCCAAGGGGCATGTTTTTCATCATCTACAGATTTGCTGTCCATCATCTGCCAGCTACCCTTCAAAATGTCTGCTACTGGCTCCATTGTACGCCATTTTCTAGCACAGGCATGCATTCATCATTATCCATTACAAAACATGGTAATTTATAACTCTCTAGATTACAAGTTTTGGATTGTGATTGTCACATGTGTCTCACACTCAAAGAAACAATGGACTATTGGTGTTGTTGAACCAATGCTTCCCAAAATCCACAAAGGCATTTCTTGCGTGAGTAACAGCTCAAACGTGAACTCTCTAACTGGCACAAGGAAAGACAGATTTTTATGGTACTTGCATAGCTTGCGTATTACCATGAATGAAGCACAGCATATTACTAACGGTTGTCTAGAGTCTAGACAACCGTTAGTAATATGCTGTGCTTCATTCATGGACAGCACTCTTCAGACTCTAGAGTGCTGTCTTTCTTGAACAGACCTGTAATGACAAACAGCCTCGTCCATCCCTAGGCTGCAAAGATCCAAGTTTTTGTCGCTGTGAGAGCCAAATGATACATATCCTGTTGAAGCACCTGAGAAAGTATGTTTGACTTCACATTCAGAGGGGGAAAAAAGAGTAAGGAACAAAAGTGATTCAAATTATTGATTGATTGATTGAATACTTTATTGGCAGAAATGAAATTAGTACAGCATACACGAATGAAATCAGTACAAGGTACAGTCAAACACAACAGCCAAAGGGAACACCGAAAAAAGTCCTTGCGGTCTTGTTTCCATTCAGGTCCTGGGTATTCAGTTCATAATCATGACATAATAATAACAATAACAATTTTCAAATCATCATAAAAGGTAAACAACTAACAAAACAGTACAGGTTGGGGAACAAAAGAAGGTGGGGGAAGTCGCTGGACTAGAGGGAGGGGGGGGGAAGTCAATTCCTCTCCCTTTGGCATGCTGAAAGGTGTTTTTTCAGGCCTGTTTTAAAGGACGCCAAAGATTTACTCTTTTTGAGGGAGGGAGTCAGGGCATTCCACACTTGGGTGGCTGTGCTGTAGAAGGAGAATGTTGTTGTAAAAAATATATTTTTTTCCCTTTAAATTTTCAATGCCTCAGCTTCATAGCCACAATCTCTGCTTCATCAAGAACACTTGATGTCCACAATGGGAGTTCAAGGATTTGTTCAAACTCGCAAAGTAAGACATGATGTTTGATGAATTACCAACTGGAGTCTCCCATACTTTGCGTAGTTTGATACTGTAGTGTAGCCTAATAATGTTAGAATGGTGTACAGCATGTTTGATGATGTTGTGGCAAGTTGATTGTCTTGTAAATAAACAACTCTCTATATGCCAACTATTGACACAAGCCTGCTGTCACACTTACAATACAGTATGTCTTGCACGTTTAGCCTGATTTATACTTTGTGCGTACAACACCACGACACAGTCACAAGCCTAAAATAGCTGATCTGCAAGACTTGATCTTTCATCGTTCATGTTTAAGCATTTGTGCAAAACATTTTACATTCTGTCCTGATTTGCTGGATCACTATCAGCAAATGTGAAGAATTATCTTATGTAAGGTCTAATTAAATAATAATAACAATAAAATAAATAAGTAAACTATTCTACTACATGTTATTCATTATCCATAATTGTCTATTGATATTTTCAGCTATTTCTGTGATGCCATCATCATACCAAAGTACAGAAAGCTCTTCTGAGACGTTGTGTATTTTATCTTTGACCTTATTGCACCCTCTAGTGGAGGAAACGACACAATGAACATACCATGACCTTATTATGACTGCAAGATGCCTGTTCACCCTCTATCTGCTCTAGCTTCAGTGATAAGATAACTTTATCTGAGCGAATCACCATTTTATTTTGGTTTAGCCATGTAATAACATTATACTTGATGGGCTGCAGGTGCGCGTGCAGCCGTGCACAAACAGGCTCTGCTGTTGTGATCGGGAGCGCACCTCCTGTTGTTATGACAGCGACTGGAGGTGTGGTTCTGAGGACAACTGTTTTGAATTGCTATTATTGTTCAAACACAACAGAAACCAAGGATTATATATTTATTATATATATATTTCAAGATATTTAAAAATCCTAACCATTCTTCCTCCACACTGGGAGAAAAACAGCATCTGAAAGTTTGATGGTGCATTTTTACACGTGATTGCAGTGAGAACTTTTCCATTGAATGTTATGAGAGACAGGGCTCTTCTGCAGCCACTTTGTGCGCGCAATCGCATAGTGGTGTTTATCAGTGTGACGTCGTCTGTTAAGGCGTCTATTCAGGAGAGCACAAACCGAAAGCAACGCGGCTGAAAATCCACCTTCAGCACGTCAGTAGACTCCCATTGTTGATCAACAGCTGTGCTGTGCCATACAGTACGAGTACGTCATATACTGTAGGCCTACAGTCCATCCATAGCTGTCACTACACGCAGCTGTTTAATTAAATGAGCAGTCAGTCAGGTTCTGTCCAACATCCTTTGTGTACATTTTAAGAGTGATTTGCTGGCCCATGTCTCAACAAATGTCATGTCATTGTAAACTATGAATGAATAAGCATTTGCCTTTGCTTCTATAGTGTGTTTTTAGTTGTATTTTCCCCTGCAATTCAGTTCACTTTATAAGTTGCTCTCCAACAGTGTCTCTGCAATAACAATAACATACGGTTACTCTCAGCTAAGTGTTCATTTGGCTGAGAAGTGATTAAAAGTGAATAAACTTTCAATTCAGAGAATTCTAGTAGGCCTATAAGTACTTAACAGTAGTGTATGCAAATAATATACCCTGACTCATTTTCGTGAGAGAATGCACTGTATTCATACTTTTACTTAAGTAAAACATACAAGTACTTTTCCCACCACTATCCTCTTCATATGAGGCCTGCATCACCCTGTCAAGATTTATGTTCCAATAATGACCGGCTCATTGTACACCATTGCCGCTATTCCATGGCAGTAGTATGAAATCGTAATTATTTCACAAGCTCTGCTTCCAGATCAGCGTAAGCAGAGGCAAAGCAGCTGTTTTTCTAGAGCAGAGGTCTGTTATCAGGACATAACAGACAGCAGAATGCTGTATGCCCGATCAGAATCAAGCTGGATGCACAAATGTAATGCACTTTGTGATCTATATCTGTGCGAGTGACATGCCTGGAGTCTTTTCTATCAGATGTAAAAGATGCGTGACATTTCCCCAAATTCTCTGGGTGCTTTTTATACCAGTAAGTCCATCATAACATAATTTTGATGCCTGAGAAGGGCAGTGAAGAGGGGCTCTACTGCTGCACTGGTGGTTGCACTGTCAAGGAAGACAAGGATCCAGGTTCCTCATGCATGCTTGGATCGTGTTGTCAGTATGGACGTTGGCATCATGCAACACATTACTTTGCAGATCATCAACGATGGGCCTCACGTTCTTGACTCTGCTGACTAATTCCCTATGCATGCCCCTTGTTAAAGAACAGCCGTTTGTCTTTAAGCAAATAAAACAATAATACCACTAAGACGCCTAAGGGCGAGGTTGTGTGCATGCATCTGCCGCGTTGAGGGCAGACTACTGGTCGAGTGGACGAGCGCTGGCGCTTTGGCTCGGGGGGGTCAAATCAACATGGAATGAATTCTGTACTGGCCATATAAGGAGCATGTCTTGAGTGTACAGGGTTTGATGGGGTCAGATCAAGTCAACATATGAAATATCAGAAGGTCAGCTCCATATATGGAGGTATAAAGGTGGTAGCCGGGACATTCTCTTGAGTGTACAGGGTTTGATGAGGGCCCAGGTAGGATGGGGCCTTCATTTTCAGGCCTATTGAGAACTCTAGTTTTACCGGCTGCCGGGCGCGGCTGCACTAATAACTTTGGGGCAGACCCGTCTAGAGTTTGAATGGACAGGTATCAGTCAAAAGGGAGACATCGAAGAGGAAAGAAGGATTGGGAATGGTACATGGAACATATTCTGACATAGAGTATATCCATGGAGATCTAAGGGTTTGAGGTCAGATGTAGAGTTGCTGGCCAATATTGATCTCCATATATGGGCCTAAATGCGACAGCAGGTCGCATTTACTATGACATCAGGGATCTCCATCCCTGATGATGTCAGGTGATGTCATGAGACCTGTATTGTATATTTTAAACTGACTGTTATAAAGATTTGTATGGGGATAATGAGTGACTGACGGCATTCCCATGTATGGGGATGTTGAGTGACTGTTGAATTAACAATTTCATAGTAAATGTAAACATAAGGAAAGAAATATGCATGATGTATGTATATCTATGTATGCATAGATATACGTGTATACCTACAGTCTATGGTCTATACGTGTACTGATAAGCTTGTACTACTAGGGCTGGACAAATAACTAAATATATATATTAAAACCAATATTTAGAACCAATAACTGACTTAATCTTGTTCGAGTTGGTAAATTGAACAATTGACTTACTTTTAAAAATATTTATTTTTATTTTGTATATCAATGAATCAAATAGGACATTTTAGACTAAATCGAATGATTAACCATTCAACCCTATATTGTTGTACAATTGCAGCGTTTTCTTTGTCTTTTTGTAATATGTATTAATTAATCATAATATGGAGTCAAACTAAAATAATTGTGATATTGATTTAAAATAATGTATACATTATTGTGAAGGAACAGACTGGAGCATTAGTCTGTACCTTTCACAGGAACTATGCTCTTCATTCTCTTTGGTTCAGGTGTATGAGAGAAGTGAAAGACTTTATTGCATGAACATGATTAATATTATAGTTAACTATTAAAACAAGATCGCTGAGCCCTAGCTTGCATGCACAGATATATGCATATTTACATGCTGAGTTGCCTGGTGTCCTGATGGTGATTGGTGCTGTAGTAGTTTACCTGCTGGGAGTTGTTGGGTATTCACCTCCACTGAGAGGTTTATGAGGTTTATGATTTAGACAGGGGTGAGATCAGGCTTAAATTGTATATTTAGTCAGCCTGATGTGACCAGTCAACCCCCATCTGCATGCGCAGTACTGCTTCCATAAGATTGCATTGGGAAAACACTTGGTTGTTTCACCCTAAAAATGTTACGTGCCTGTCCTAAGTTTATCTTAGGTCGGGGCGACCGTTCCGTGGGTCTGAGACGACGGTTCCACAGATTTGAGGCAACCATTCTTCACTTTTTGAAATTTGGAGGCGACCCTTCTTCACTTTTCGCTGAGGCAACTTGGGAAAGGGTCGACTGCACTGGTATTCGCCAGAAATACCTTTACTTTATACTGCAAAAAGGGTTTTCGCCACTGTTTTTGGGTGGCTCAACCCCCGTTCTACCAATGCAGGGATATCCTGACACGGAACCTCTTCTCGGAGAGTGAGGTTCCACATGGAGCTATACGTTCAAAGTCACAAGGGCAGATGCAAAAGATACAAAGATGCAAATCTACATAGTATAGTATTTGTACGCAGCAGCAGCTACAAACGTGACTGTAGATTTGCATCTGCCCGTGTGTGAACGCAGCATTAGACTTATTTCCTTGTTGTTGTTTTTTCACATTTAACCCATTAAAACCAGGAAAGCATCTGTGTCATTTTAGAGTTTTGCATTGATGTTACTTTGTGCCGCTCAATTACGGGCTTGGATATCAGCATTTGTGAAAACTCTTGAAAGTGCATGTGAGAACTGAGAAGTATTGATTTTAGTAGGTGACAGACAGACACAGGCTTTCATGGGAGACACCACCAAGGTAATAAGTAGGCAAGCTTTGCATAATTGCTCTAGGAAGGTTATCAAATATGCATGTTTAATGATCTTGTGGTAAACACAAGGAAGAACATTGACATTTCTTACCTGCAAGAATCTGCACCTGGCTCGCTGATAACAAACTATCTACCTTACACCTTCACTTCCTTATTCACGGGCAGAAAGAAGAAAGCCTTGTATCTCCTCTTCTAGGGCACTATGGGTGTATCCACACTTGACTTGTGTCCGCTTGTGTTTTCGGCTCAGAAGTGAAGTCACTTTCCTGTTTTTAGACAGGTGGTGGATGGAAAGTGAAGCTTGGCCGTGGCTTCCATTTTCGGCAAGGGCAAGCTTTTCCGGAAAGCTGGCCATCGCAACATTCTCCTGCTTGGGTGGAGCTTATCTTACATCCACCACCAGTCTAAAAACCGTCACGTGACGGTTTTTAGACTGGTGGTGGATGTAAGATAAGCTCCACCCAA
>OOFJ01078975.1:0-14886 GCA_900323375.1 Benthosema glaciale
GGTCAAGCTTTCTCACCTGCGTTCACCGGTGCAATGGAGTTGTATACCTCTATGTCAGTGAAAGACATCCCAAAGGAAATCATTACAAACTTCTGGAGTAGTAGTGGGTCATTATTAATATCAGAGAGAACACGGCAAAAATGTTTGCAATATGCATTTGAAAAGTACATTCACAACTTATTGTGTCGCCGGAGCAATAACAATGAAATTACATTCAAATCGAGGCGAAATCTCACTGTTCACAATGCAAAGCCCAGCCGCCCCATGTCTGGTCCATTCACGTTCAGGACAAGCATATAAAAGAACAACAATGTTCTTGCATTGCAGGGTAGGTCAATATATTGTCCCTGTCGTATTTTAAGGTATGGTTCAGTCATGACTTCCTATATTTTTCGCTATGCAATGTGTTTTAGCCCCTTGCTAAATCATTCTGTTTTCCACCGGGATATCGTTCCCACATTGTGGGGTTAATAAATACCCTGGATGTCATGATCGCGCAGGTGGAAAGCCCAATATAAGGGCTTGTACTAGTTTGGGAACTGGCTAGAATGTCTGAGCCCAGATACAGCACCGTAAAACACATATAGCGAAAACTATAGATAAGTCATGACTGAACCATACCTTAAAATACAATAAGGACAATATTGTAACGATCTCAGGACATAGAGGCAGAGACGTCTGGTATAATATTCCAAACTCTCAGAGCAGTGAGCACACACACACACAACAGTGCTTCCTCAACCAAGCTTACTGGTTGTCACTCACAATCCCCGGAGGTCCCTCCCCACAGTCTCTCTCATTGGCTGTTGCCATAGCCGGCAATGCAAGAACATTGTTGCCTTAATGCTTGTCCTGAACGTGAATGGACAAGACCATAGACATAGACGACATGAGGCGGTGAGGAAGCTTGACCATGACCATGCTTAGTAACCGTCGCTAACGCAGCATTGGCCAAAAACGCCAGGGGGAGTTGGCTTAGCGAAGGATCAATTGGGAAAGCCACAGTGCAGGGGGGCTTCAGCAATATTGATGGGAAAATATATGCCGTCGGGGCGGGGAGGCAACAACGAGCTTGTTTTTTTTTTTTTAAAGCGACCTGGAATTTTGGTAGTTCTTGGCAATGAGGATGGAAAAGTAATTTTCTGTCCTCACTTTTTATCTTCACTTTTTAAGCCCACAGCCAATCAAATTATCGCTGTGGGGTACACACGCACAAACAAAGCTGGGCATAGGAGGGGCTAGCTCCCCATCAAAAAGGTATACAATTGCCCTTTAGATTGAACTCACCAAGTGAAGATACTGGGCATAGGGAAGGTTCTGGAAACCGTCTGTTAATTCACTCTTATTGGAGTGGCACTGATCCTTTTAATGGCTGTATCGGGTATTTAAGAAATTCCACATTAGCCGGGCTCCATTTGTTTTGATTTAGATGTTGGTCTGACTGTGAGCCATAGCTCCTCTGCCAGAGTCAATTACCACTTTCATAATAGCTGTTACTAATATGAGCCCAGCGAATCAGAGAACACCTTGACTCTACACGGGATGACGTGGCTGGGAGCCAAACTAGCGTACTTCCTCTTTCACCACATGCCTGAGCAATGTCTCTGGGCAGCCAGCACCAGCACATAAGATTAATGAGCAGTGAGCACCCATGCACAGATCTACCCTGCCTCCCCTGCCTGTTTGACACTGCCAAGAGGATAGGGGCGACCAACCATGCGTCAAAAGCAACGGGCTGCTGCTCCTTCAATGTAAAAACAGTTCAGAATATTTATCAGTCTTCCCAGAGGAAATGGAAGGCATATTTCTGTGGAGAATCTGTTTATTCTAATTGTGTTCCGTTTCCACTTCCCTACATGTTGGCCACTCTGCTGCTGTCTGTTTCCCTTGTGTCTCAGTGCTTGATCCGTCTCTTTCTCTGAACACTCTACTGACCTTGCACTTTACTTGTTTCCCCTGTGGCCTGTGACGTGAATTTAACAGCAGCTGGACTGGCCGTGCTGGCCTCCTGACTCTATGGGGCCTACATTATTTCCTGTGTGCCCCTCTGCCCTTTCTCTCTGTCTGACAGTGGCTCTAATCCCCCCTGTCCGCACTCTATGTCCGCCTGCCCAACAGTGTTGGTGGAAGATTACTTTTAAAGTAAATTGTTATGCAACAGTTTTAAAGGGGACTACTAAAAGGGACATCAGAGACATTGCATGGCCACAAGTATACATTGTAGTAAATTTCACTATATTCCAGTAAAAACTGTAGATTGTAACGGCTGGTAATATTCTTCTACCTAATGGATTATCATGGGTTTATATCACCCCTTTTCAAACACAAAATCCTTCTGGTTGAGCAAGTCTATTCAGGTTGATTTGGTGTCTGTTTGTATAGAGGTAAGAGACAATGCCAGCCCAACAGCCAGAAAGGAAGGAACGGAAACCAAACCAGACGCATTGTCTTCTTTCCTCACATTTAAATATTACATTATAGGTGACATTAGTATGTTGTTCTTTATCTCACGTCACACCATACAGTAAACAGTAAATAAATCAACGTGTAATAAGGTGTCTGATTCAGAGACAATTCTCCAATGTGCTCTTGTTTGCCTGCATCGCAAGGTCACTGGAAATCAGAAAGGTTGTTGCCATTTCGCAGGCACCCCCCTCCCCTCCCTGACGGTTGTACCCACACTGTGCAAGTTTGTAGTCGTGCTTTGATGCCTAATTTCCTGCCGCTTTGCTGTGGAGCTCATGGTCTGTCTCTGTGGAGGCAATGGTGCACCCTGCCCCCGCCACCCTCACCCGCTCACCGTCAAAGACAACACTGACTCCATTACAGCCCTTTGGTCAGCAGTTTCACTTCATCTATTGCACTGCCCTTAGCCCGGGGTCAGCTGCCAAAAGGCGGCAACCATTTTGGATCTTTGAGTAGCCTGCATGGCCAGTGACTGGAAATGGGCTGGGGATAATGAGAAGAGGATGTTGAACCACTCCACGCTGACATACAGCAATTCATAGAGATGTGTTTGTTTGTGTGCATAAATACAACAATGAATGATCGCCCATCAACTGATGTAAACCTTATTAGCAGGCTCTGATAGAATCTACAGTTATATACAGAGAGTTTCGCTGCAGGCTTTGATGTTCTGCTGTACCGCCGTAAACATTTATATTCAATTAAAACCATATATCATTTCACGCACACCCGTTGTTTATGTGTCATTATACACCAAACCATCCAATCTTTTGCATCTTGCCCTCCATTTGTAATGACAGCTAGACACAGCAGGGAAGAAAGATGGATCAAATATTTACTTTCTCGATTGTTCCTCTTGGTGGCCTCTTATTCACATGCAGGGATACCCATTGGAAAGCAACAGCATGATCTGAAGAATCATTAACAAATGGGATTTGGCACCATGTGAGGCTATTTTGCTTGGGTTTAGTCATTTCTGTCATAACTGTTCTTACAATACCATCAATTTTAAAGTAAATTTTCCATAAATGTTCTGTTAAAATGAAAATAGTTATGGAAATCTCTTTCATAGCTGATTTACAAGTTTGGTATTCAGAAGATCATTACAGGATGGCACATTTTGTACTGTAAAGCCCAAGAACAAATGTTGTCAGAATCATGCTTGTAAATATAATTTGTCTCGGATTTCCAGAACATCACAAATGACTCCAAGATGCAGAACGCTGATTAGAGAGCAAGGGCATGTTGACTTCTAAATGATGAGCCTGATAAGCCCAGACTGTTTGAGTTAGCCTATAAACTATCTTTTTATATCCGTGGCAACGTAAACAAACAAACAGACACTTCAGGAGAATTACTATTCACACAGAAAGGAATGTGTTCGTCTTTGTAATTATACATTATTTAAAATGTTTTTGATGTATGGTCTTTTTCTGAGAGCTGTATAAAACCCAACAGAGGTGAAACTTCTTTATCAGAAGAATATATGTCCTCCTCAGTCCTCCTCCCGCAGTTTCTCTAAAATGTTTTCATTGCACGTGTAGGAGATTCTATTCATTCATAAAAAAGTTTGTACATACAAATATTTAGACAATATACTACACATACTTTTCTAGTGACCCCATACATGGGTATGTTCCATTGCCATTCTAGGGGCGGCATTTTGGAATGGTATCAGGTTCGATTCCCTGGCTCCTCCGGCTTTGTGTCAAAGTGTCCCTGAGCAAAGCACTGGACCCATAATAACCGGTCCCTATATGCAGGTTGATGCCTTATACCTGCCACCAGTGTGTGAATGGGTACATGTAATGCACCTTGTAAAGTGCTTTGGCTAAAAGCACCTTCTAATTGCATCATTTACCATTCATATATCTCTTCACAACAAAGAGAGCAAGCAGCAAGCAGCCATGGGGGGTATTTGGTTTCTGTTGAAGCAACAAATCACAGCATTGATTGGGACCTGAGGTGCAGCACAGTACAACAAAGGGATTTTATTGGAGTTCCTCCCTCCAGGGAGTCTCTGGCCATTCTAGTGGTGGAGCTGGCTGAGCTGACCCTGGCGCTCCCTGTTGTGGTGGGATTACAGGGTGAAGGCACTGCTGGAACATGCTCTGGAGGTCAGGCCGGCCCAGCATGCTGGCACACAGGGGGAGGTCCCACTGGGTTCTCTGGCATTATTGGCCCTCTCCTCTAAAGACATGCAGCGCTGCCATTGAGTGACGCTCGGATCCAAACACCACGGCTGTCATTCTCAGGCACTGTACACAAGACCATGGGGCTAACTACAATAGCACCAGTTTACATAACAGTTCTATAGCCCCTCTATGAAGTTGACTGGCTGTTGTATAACTGCCCAGCACAACTGTTGCTAAGCCAAAGCCAATCAGAGCTGACATTCAGTTATGCACTGTTTAGTTCAGCTCTGAACAGAGGATAGGGTCACATGCAGGCAATCTGTCACTCACTCCCAAAACAAAGATGCTCATGAGGCTTCCAGCATCTTGCCATTAGAATAAATCAACAGGTGTCAGGCTCAGGCTCAGCCCAAAGCACTGAGCTGAGCAGGCTGGCTTTTAAAGATGCACCCGTCAAATTAGGAGCAGCGTCTTTGTAGAATGATAGACATGTCTGCAATCTCACATAGAATCTGTTTCTCTGACATCTCTCTGTAGTTTGTGTTTGTCTTTTGTCAGTATTTCTGGTGTTCCGGTAAATAAAGTGTATTCAGGTTCTTCTGGTACACAGAGGCATTGCTAGTCGAGCGAGCACTAAAACAGGACTTGATAGATTGATTGATTGATTGATTGATTGAAACCTTTATTTATTCTCTCATTTGCAGTGCTGCCGAGATCACATACACAAAACCAAAAATTAAAACGGATAAAAACACAAAAAGAAATCTACGAGTAAGGCACAAAGACATAACACACAAGCAGTGAAACAAAACGCAAGTTAAAAACAATCACATATTGAGGTAGGGAGATTTAAAAGCAGGTTATTAAATTGTCCATATTGGGGTAGGGACTTGCTCAGTTGAAAATAATTAGAAAAGACCCGGAGTAGAAAATGAACAATGAAGATTTAACAAAATGTAGGTAATCAAAGTAAACTAAATGAGGAATTTTCTTTGTTGGAAATCCATGCTCGCTGGGTTCGTTCAAAGTGCCAGCCATAGTATGGTATGGTGGACTCTGTAAAGTGAGCTGTCCAAGTGTGACTCCTCCCTAGGGCTGTAGTGAGTTGATTGTTGTGATAACGGAGGGAGGAGCGCGTCACGGTGCATGGTGTTGTGTTCCATCCAGTCCCTGTCCTTCTGCGGGGTACTGTTGCCGTCAAAGTGTTCAGCTCAACTCCCCCAGGGCTGGTGCGTCGCTAAACTGTGCACAGACACAACCACTCAGTGTCATTAAAACAAATTTATGAGGTCCTAATTGTACGCTAGAAATTATGTGTCATAAATTTCTACGTGAGAAGAATGTTGCCCCATGCATGACAGACAGGGCAGCCTTTACAGTACATATTATGAGGTTTTGGAAACACTGTAAACTCAATTATATCACGTAGCTGTAAGATTGATTTGACAGTGATGTGTGATTAATAATAAACTTTTTTTTGTTTCTTGTTATTTTCATCCTTGTACTTCCCTTTTGGCTGCATTGTAATTTTAACACATTGTGTGACGACATTGGTAGGTTAAAAAAAGCAAATTATTATTATCTTAGCAGCATGTTAATGGATAGTCTATACAATAGTATTTCTTTATATGTTATATGGCATAAGCTGTGAATAGACAATGACATACATGATAAGTCTGGTATGGTCCTTTCAGTTCCACTGAAAACATTTATTCACAATGGATGGCGGTCAGAACTAAATTATTTCTACATGCAGTTTAGTTTGAAAGGTTAAGCATGGCTATCATCATGACTGTTTTCATACAAAGGCTAGCTTATACATTTGTATATACATAGTATGGGTATATTTTACCGCAAACCTGATTATGAAGATTGTGTCTTGTGTGTTGATTTGGAATAGTTTTTTATATATTATTTGAGGAAAACATTAATATTCACAAGAGTTAAGGAAGGTTGCAATTTTCCAGGGGACCACCTAATGCCCTTGAGGCTCTTCATTAAACTATAGCCCCTTTCAGATATACTGTACAATATTTGCAGGCAACTTGTCTGCATATTTGATTTTGGTGTCATGTGTGAATGAACATGTGCCATGCACATTTTCCGTGTCTGCATTCTTGTTTCGGCATTCACACCTGCATTGGGACCTACAACATTGCAGGCAAGGTTTTGGCGGAAAGCAAGTGTGAACACCATGCCGTCAGCATCATGTTTCTTTCCTCCACAAAGTCCCACAAAAGTCCATAGGACAATGGTGCCAAACATATCATGTCATGAAGATAGCTTGGCTCTGCTAAACTCAGTCAGGAATTAAAGGATGGGTTGATGAAGACTTTTAGCCACTGCAGGACTTCAGGTGTCGGGTCAGGGCCTGGACACATGCTGCCAGGAGCTGAAAGGCACCCTTGCCCTCCTCCAGAGACAAAAGTTCAGGGGTCATTTACATCAATACAGTCATGTGGCGTCCCTCCTTGACCCCTGATGCAGATCACGTCTACTCCATACTTGGAGCACGAGTCTCAGGGGAGGTGAATGGTGCAGGTGTCATGCATTGATGGATTGATATATGGCCAGTACATGCCGGACAACAGGAGCAGCCAGGTTGAACAGCGGCAGCACTGCTTCTTCTCAGTAGCTATGACCCACAGCAGGATTGGCCTCGCTTGGGTTGACTCTTTCTTTGAAGCCCTGGGGTACCAGGCTGTAAGTTAGGCTTTATTGCAGGGAAATGGATGGGTCGGGTTCCTGCTGTGGCTTGTTGTTAGCCCCAAGACAACCTTATCAGGCTGAGCTTAATCTGGGGGCTCAGCTACTGTGGATTCTGTAGCCACTCCTGTCTATATGTTACCTCGCAGAATGCGCCCCTGCTGTTGATGAGAAGAAGTCCATGCAGCATCTCTACAATGGACCCTGCTGAAGGATAATGAAAATGCATGGGATTATCTGGTTCCGTTTAGAACCTTCATGTAAGCCCTCCACAAGAAATGCCCCCTAGGTGTTATTTATCCCTGTTTTTGTACCACAATATTATAGGAAACAGATCGGCTGCAGTAACCAAGGCTTGGATTTGTCCTGCTGTGAAAGTGGTCCAAGGAAAGCAACCTAACTAGTTTTCTCTGTGCTCTTTGAAGATGACATATGTGGAGGGACACTAGGATATTGAGTACCACGCTAAGTCGTAAAAGTTATACATATGTGTACAACGACCACGCAAAGTAGGAACAATAACACAGCCAAATCTGTTCACAATACCTAGGCTACCACTGAGGCATTTCAAATTTTCACTTCAGAATGAAGATGGTTTACAAAATATGTTGTCTTTTTGAATAGCTGTACTTAAATGACCACTGACAAACAATACGTTAAAAGAGGCTGGTAGTATAACATACAGAAAACAAAACAATGGAAACAAACAGCTGACATTCCTCTAGTTACGTTTGCGGCCTCCATTTTGGCACATTTTCATTGTTTTCATAAGCGTCCTGTGTTGCTTCTTTCTCTTTGGGTCTCCAACATAGCAGAATCTGTTAATAATTTCCAGAACGGAGAAAAAGATCCTTTCTAATAATGATAATAAATCACTAAGACAACGCAAAGCCACACGGCCATGAAAACCGCTTGGACTATGATGGAGAAGAGGCCATTTCAAACTAATTCCATAGAACAAAGACAAACTTGAACGCACAAAAAACAACAGTTTAAACACTTTTTTGTTTTGTTTTATCAGACAAGTGTCTCAGTTAGTGCCAGTCAACTCTGTCTGGAGTTGTTGGCTGTATTACCTGCAAAACACACTTAAAAGTAAACAGAGATGTAGTTCTCTATCAATACAAATGTTTATTATATTATTATATATTTGTTTAAAGAGATATTTGTGCTTTCGATATTAAAATATTGCCCACAGATGTTGTTAGATGTCTGACTCTAAACAGAGTGGCTGGTTGAAAAATGGTGATATATTTTTCTATGTCTAACTTAATAATAGGTTGAGCACTGAGCAGAGTTTGTCAGTGTCCACTGGCAGACTCTTGGCTATTAGCCACTGGAGCCAAGCTACTGTCTGCACAGCATGCCTTTCCTCACAGCTATTTTACTAACCAGCCAAGTGACTGTTACTAAAGACAATATGAGGAACAGATGAAACTAAGCCTTTTGCCACATGCCATCTAAGAACGAACATTAGGGATCACTGGAACAAATGATAAACTGGGACTGTAAACAATAAAAAATGAGACATTATATTTATTGAATCATTAAAACAAAAATGCTGAACATTGTTTTCACAATGTCCTCCATCCCTTTTATTCCCCTCATTCAGTGATTGAGTGCATTGCATGTGTGCGCCCCGTTACGGTTATATGAACGCGGTCTTTTCTCGAAGGACATTTTATTGCACAACGCATGATGCATGAATGAAATTTATAGCACAACCATGATGAATGAAAACAACATGTGAATCTTGTATTAATTTACTAGTAATTAGGCCCAAACGCTAATCGTATTGTGTCGATGACGACTGCAATGTCATTTTAATTCTGATGGATCACAATTTAAATAAGATCCCCTGTAATTACACTAACCTTGTACACAAAAGATTACTGTTGAAACACACTTAAAACCACACAATCTTTAGTTCTTACTCTAGGCCTGCCATAAACAGCTGTCTTTTTGTTGTGCAATAAGAGGCATCTGAAGCAATGTGCTACAATTATTTTCAGCTCATCGCACAAAGGAAATTCACACAAATGTTTCTTTAACCATTTATTGTTTTCTTAGAATGTGGTTACTGCCTTTGCAGTGTTCCAGCTGCATTTGCCGAAGCTTTTCCAATCAGATCATCTCCACCTGTGTATGGGGTACTTGTAGATGCTAGGGGACTTACTATTTCTTACCACTTAAAGAAGCGTGCTGCTGGTTTGTGCTCTGTGTAGCAGTGGCTCAGAACCTCAGCCTCAAAAGTCTAATATCTCCCCCAGTCCATAGGTATATGCCTTTAGTTTAGTGGTTAAGATGTTGGACTTTCACGTAGGAAACCCGAGTTTGAATCCTGGGCGTCACATTGGTGCCATGACACGTTTCCCTGTAGGAGGAGGTCAAAAGGAGGGTGAGTGTAGCTGGGTGTCTCAGAGCCTCAGCCTGATGCCCTCAAAAGTCTAATAACTCCCCTCGTCCATCGGGATATCCCTTTGATCTAGTGGTTAAGATGTTGGACTTTCATGCGGGAGACCCGAGTTACATCGACATAGACCATTTTCATATGGCATCCATTTTTAAGCGGGCTATGCCCAGCATACCGTGTTTGTGTAAACAAAAATATTGAAAACAAAAGTGAGGGCAGAAAAGAAGATGCAAATTGTGATTGACCAGAATGAGATGATGTATGATGATAAGAGCGCCCCTCACTTCACACGGGTGTGATCTTTGCTTTTACTTCATACTCAGTGGGTGGGAAACCCACCCCCAGAGTATGAAGTAAAAGCAAAATGGCTACTGTGTGAAAATGGTCAATACCTCTGACCTCTGACAGTGATGCAGCATTGTGACGCTATCCATCATCAGGTAGCCCTTTATTCTGTATTACATGAATCATCCACCATGATGGCACAAGGATAACATTGTGCAGGTGCCTCATCCTCCCTCCTCCTCCATGAATCATCCAACCACATACAATGACATGTATGACTCAGCCACGTGGTTCTTCGTCTAAATGCTCTCTGTGTTTGCCCTCGGAAAGACTGGAGCAAAGGGGCAACAGCGGGGTGGCTGAAGACTAAAATAAAAGTAAATGCTTTCTCCGCTGACCACCAGTAAAACCACTGGGCTTCATGCATGCTGGATAAATGTTTTGACACGGCAGGGGCCCACAGGCTTTCTCTTCTAATGCTTATTAAAACTGTAATCATCCATCACTAAAACGGCTGGAATGGCGAGTACCTTGGGGCAAAAGGGAAAGGGTGTTATTTGTTTATTTGATTCCTAACGTAGAATGCGGTACGGCGAGTTCTGTCTCAGCTCAAGGGCGACTGAAATCGAGGCTGGCGATTCAAAATATACTGACCTCATATTTAACTTGAGCTGACCAAAAGCAGGCATACAAATCATGGCCGTGAACTGAATCAACAAACAAGATATCCAGATTTGTTTATGCAGTGTATTCAAAGATCCTACCAGCTTCATGAATGTTTTTGAATGTTCATGTGGTCCATCGCCGATAATGGTTTGAGAAATGATTGACAGCAAGTAATAAAATAGGGGGGGATTAAGACACATATGAGGAAAAGGTGGTTAACAAGGGTGGGATACACTGGCTGCTACCCTCCGAAATGTTTCAGATACTTTGGCCCCTCATTGCCTGAGGGCATCTTAGTGCTTTGATGTCCTACACGCCTGCTCTGTTTGCCTTGGTGGGTGGGAAAAACAAAACCAAAGCTGTCCCGGGAGTGGTTTGGGGCAATAACACTAAGACTTTGTGAGTGTATAAATTTCATGGGTGCTTTTTTGCAGTTATTTTTGCAGCGCGCCTTGAAAATCAGAGGATTCTGTGTGATCACTTGAGCTGCCTGAAATTAGTGCTTATATTGCAAGATAGAGCTACATCCCAAGGAAAGGCTTCATGACCCTCACTGTGGTTTCATGAATTTGAAATACTTAATACATAGTGTGTTAAGATAACATCATATTCCGATGAATAGAATTATAGCTTTCATGTTGTCAGTGCTTTGATAAAAAATTACGGAACAACAAATATCAGAGTATATTTCATAGGGGCTGATAGTCTGCACTGCAGTTAAAGTTCATATTTCTAATCATGGGCAATCCTCCATATTGTTGAATGTCAAACCTTAATGTTTATATAAAACAAAGGAACAGATTCAATAATATCATATAATACCTTGTAATACCAATAATACCATATCTGAATGTGAAGTTCCTCAAGTTCTTCAAGTTCACCGGCTGCCCACCAGTCTGTTTTTCTGGTTAGAATCTGTCAGTCATATTTTTTCCTTCCTCAGTCGAAGGTTATTTATGGCGCCACTGACCCGCATGCAGGATAATTAATAATAGTCTAATTCATTCCAGTCCAAATGTACATGGTCTACTCTGACGGAGAGAACAGCACAGCTCAGCTCCGAAAATCCCCCTTGATTTAAACCTACTAAACTCTCTGAGGGAGAGCCGCAGCTGTGGTCTCCCATGCAAAAATCATACCAGGTCAGTCATCTAGCAGTAACACATCAGAACTCTTGGGATTATTCATGCCAGAGTAATGGGTCCCTCATCTTTCTGTCAAAGGTTACACACTTTTTATTTTACTGCCCGATGTCATTGCCAATTTCCCCCATGTACTGTAGGCCTATGTGACTAGTGGTGTTGATCTGGGGAGGCCGGGAGGGTGTAGACAACCACATGTCTCCTCCGGTGCACATGGAGTCACTAGACGCTTCTTTTCACCTGACAGTGAGTGAGCGGTTTCATCAGGAGGGCATTACGCGTGTAGAGGAACAAGCTGTCCATCGCTCCCATTTCTGCTCAGGCAATGAGACCACCCTGTAGGGGGAGCTGGTGCAGAGACAGAGATTGCCCTCCCCAGGGGGCAGTATTCTAAATGCAAATTTTTGAAATGATGATTTTGTAATTTGCATTTGGCTGGATTTTATTCTAAAATGTACACAGTTGCCTCATGAAACACAGTTTGAAGCCTCATGAAAAAGTCCTTATGCATTAAAGATAGTTTAGTTTAAATGATTGCATAAAATGATCAGACAAGACTAATATTTTATTATTTGTGATGCTATGGCCAAGGTTTGAATTCAACCCAACCAAGGCTCTTTGCTTGCATGTCATCCCCATTCCCTTCTCTTTCTATTGCCTGTACTTTCTTTGTTGCAATTGTGGCTGAAATCCTTCGCTAATATGTGCACATTTTACACAAACACTTTTTTTACTGTAATAATTATTATCTTTTCTGCTGAGGGAAAGTAGATTATGCTTTCCCTCAGCGGAAAAGATAATAAAAAAGTCACTGTGGGGGGCTGGGGGCTATCCAATGGTTAAGCCTTTTTCTTCATTATGCCAATTAATTCCTCCCCACACACATTTCTGTGTTATACTGACACACCTGCCAGTGACAAGCCCCCACCAGGAGGACGTATCCTCCCGAGTCCTGTACAACACACTCCGCCCACTATGAGTTGTTTCATAAGGTACCAAATGAAGAGGCTGTGATGAGAGCATTCATTGCCATGAGGCTCCAACAGACAGTGCACATCCCATCAGTGTCCTGCACAGATCATGTCCCTTGTCCCACCCCCAGTCCTGAGAATTAGATGTGATATTTTTGTATTATCACTCGTAACACCTGAGAATAATAAACTCACTTTTAGAAAGAAAAAGAAAAGAAAAAAAGAAAAAAACAAGGTAATGGGGAGCAAGACTCTTTACGGTCTGTAAAAAAAAAAGTTTCACCGCCAGCTTACCTCAGAACCAGACATTTTCTACCCTAATGCATCCCTGATTTTTAATATAGTCCCACTGAAGCTGTTCACTCGCGTTTTTATTTTCCTCCTCCATTTTCCTCCACAGCAGAAAGGTATCAACTAACACCTGACATGGCGTTCGTAGGACTGGCAACAGGAAAGGGGAGGGTGGGGTGGTTGGGGTCACATGCACGTCTGGCTGTGACCTGCAGCAGTGGCTGAGATAGACCAGATCTGCTGTATAGGCTTTAGCGCAGACGGAAAGAGTTCCTCCTGCAACCCCCAGTGACTTCTGAAGAGAGAGGAACGTTGTATGTACAGTATATCTATCAGATGACATTGTCTCTGGACTTTTCCAGACAATGACCAAGTCTGCGCTCATCATGGTGCTTTCTTTTCATGACGTTTAACAGTGACAGGCCACCCTTCAATTTCTTGCTCCACCTTCTCATTGTGGCAGGTCAGAGTTAATTACAAGTCCAGTCCCTGAACCCGTGCATGATTGGACACAATAAAAACAGGAAGTGTTTCATTATTTGTGATAGGTATTGGATCAGAGCTTATTTTCGCAAAATATAAGAAAATAAAACCTCAGACAGTTTTACACATGTACTGTAGCTTGACAGGGGAGGCGGACAGATGGAAATTAAGTTACTGAAAATGAGGGAGAGAGAGGTACAGGACTTTGGTTTTGCCTGTGCCTTTCTGGGTCAGAGAACCTGATCACAGACAACCACGCAGAGTAAGCTGAACATCAACCAGCAGATGGACTGGGTTAGTTTGATGTGAACTATGTTTGATTGTGTCCAAACTGAATTGCACAAACAAATCCTGGCTCTAGAAGCCAAGACTGTCCAGGTGTTTAAAGATGCAGGGAGACCCACACTGTGATTCTTTTGCTCCATAAGTAAACAGCTGGAAGTTGCTGGATACAAGATACAATGGAAATGGGATAATATGTTCATTCTGCACTTTACATTCTGTTACACATACGCAATTGCTCACATCAATCACACCATTGAAAGAAAGAATCCTCTGTGATTCTCAAACGTTTTAATTTCATGAACCCCCATAACTCATAATGTACAATGGATATGGTTTTTCACAATGTGTACACTCTCAGAGTTATACGTTAACACACCCATAAGGGGCCATTTGTAACCCCTTGTATAGTCCATGGTTTCGGACCGGCATACTATTGTGTGCCATTTTTGACGAATGTGAATAATTGCCCAATGCATTCTCAATGGCAATAGCATAAACTTTGGCATGCTACTAATCCTACATACTTACACCTAGAAACCCCATTCCAGCCTATTTAGGTTCATCTTACAGTGGACATGTTTGCCTGAAAATTAATCTCTGAAATGTTTCATAGTTTTGGAAATATAGTGCTTTCAAATTTGAGACATTTATAATGGGAAATCTCAAAAGTACAGACATGAGTGGGGTTTGAACTCACAACCTCCACATGAGATCATGTCACCAGTGTCCTAACTCACTGAGCTACATGGTTCCACCCCCAAAACAGTCTTCATTTGCCTTTGAGTAACAATATTGGTACAAAATATAAAAAAAATAAAAAAATTGATTTGTGCTGTTGTCTTCATATGCATACTATAGTGTGCCATTTTTCACGATTTCGGAGGATTTGAAAAACAGGTGAAAATCGAGGAAAACGACAAGCTATAGTCCATGGTCTTGGACTGGCATACTATAGAGCATCGCAGTGACGTCAGACCTCCAGTTCCAGAAGTGAAAACCCAATGCATTTTTCTCATAGACTTTTCAAAAAATATTTATTACAA
>OOFJ01078993.1:0-11529 GCA_900323375.1 Benthosema glaciale
AGAGAGAGAGACAGCTGCCCAAAACGCCTGAAGGATTCGATATTTCCCTTGTGATACTTCTCTTCTATGTGCCAATGTTAAACTATCATTCTGCTGGATTGGTTTAGTATTTTTCATGATAGAAAAAAGATTATCCCCCTAGCTGCATCAGCTTATCATGACTTGAACAAAAAGAAAAGAAAAGAAAAGAAAAGAAAAGAAAAGAAAAGAAAAGAAAAGAAAAGAAAAAACTAACCAAATCAAAAGAACACAAAGGCCCTTAACAAGATATGAAAATGCAATTAATGTGTAATCATGATGGTCAACCCCTCCATCTCTACAATAAGTGTTGGTTGACCCTATTGTGCTCTGCACTGATTTGCTTGACACCATGATTGGACATTGTGCTCCTGTTCCCTTTATGCAGGTCAATTCCATGGTTTGTTCAGATGCCTGATGGCGTTAGGCTTTCCTGGCAGGGCGTTAGTGAGAACTCGCTACCGCACTGGATGGCCAAATGACCAAAGCATATCACTAAAGCTGTATGTAAGTGAAGACATTGTAACTGTTCCTCTCCACCTCACTAGGTGATGTGGAAAGTAGGAGTGCAAAAATACATTATGTTGCATAATAATATCTATATGCCCATTTCACTGGTGACAGATAGCACATTTATACTGTCTGTTACAAAGTCTATATTTATATCTGTAAATGCTAACCAGGTCAGTCCAAGTGCAGACCTCCATATAGGTTGTAAATCTATTTGCATGCTGTTTTTATCGCTACATTATTATTGTATGCAGAATACACCCAATTATGCCTCTATAACTGCTTATTACATTACATTATGCAGATCTATAGCACAGGCGCAGAGGGGCCTTTTGCAAGTTGCAAGTTTCACAGAAAAAACACAACTCTTAGTTTGTATAATTTCTCCCACAACTCCTTTCCATCCCCATCCTCACAAAATGATGTTCAAGGAAATAATTACAAGGATAGGATGAGAAGAACAGAAAAAAGAAAAAAAAGGGGGGAAATGGGGGCAGGGGGCAATAGTTAACTATTAGAGCTTAATTAGCTCATTTTATGACCCTCACATGTGTAATGACTTCCTTCTAATACAATAGGCTATACATCTAGCACCAAGTAGAAATCTGTACCACCAAAGCACACCAACACCATGCGTCTTCGGTCAGGTGATTGTAATCTGCTTACATATGTTATTAACAGTTGCCAATGGTTATACATTTTATCAGATTGTGAATAAAATTTCTTCAAGATTCAGAATAGAAGGGACATGAAGTCAATCCGCCATGATTAAGCTGAGGGAGGGGACTCACTGTAAAAGTATCCTCCTTAATGAAGTTGTTAAACATTAATTGTTTTTTTGGTACATTGCATCCTCCTCAGGGATTCCCCCCCAAAAATGCAATTTGGAGGCATAGCAGAATGGTTGACTCCAACACATCAGAGATAACATCAAAGAAAGATTTCCAGTTGTTACCATTATGGGACATGTTTCCTGGTATTTTATCCTATTTTAACTGGTGTTATTATGTATGTCTATTCTGTATATTTAATCATGTGTAGTCATTTTGTTTAAATTTAAATAAGATCCATTTAAATAATTCAATAAATTGGCTCATCGAATTCAGAAATAGTTTTGGATTTCAACATCACCAATACTGACTGACTGATGAACACCACTGTACTGGTGGTTGAACAATGAACTAGCCAATCGCAGAGTATTCCTCGTAGAGTACCCTCCAGATTATGGAATATTGTATACAAATAAAAAACAACCTTTTCTTATCATTTGACACTGGGGTGGTGCAAGTCCACGGTTGAGAACCCAACCAAGAAAAATATTTTAATACATAGCAGAACATTGTGCATCTCTACATGTGTCAAACTGATCACATATGCTTGCTGAGTAATACTTGCAATATTGAAATAGGATGGAGGCGTTCCATGTTTGGCAAAGTGCTTCCATCATGGCAAATAACAGGTACACTCATCTTTGAAGTGACAGCATAACATAATGGAATATTACAAAAATGTACAATAGTTTCTCCAAAGCTATGGTTTAAATAATTTACCCTCTAGATACCCAAGTTGATGTCATTGGGAGTTCATTCTGATGAGGAATTAACACTGTATAGTACATAGCAAAGTAGTCACCCTAACAGTCTCTCATCTTATAACTTCTAGTGAATTAAATAACAATGTAATTAAAGTTCTTCCTCATTTTGCTGAGAGTTCCATGGAGTAACATCAAAGATATTACTTGAGAATCTAATGGCCTACAAATTGTAAGACAGGAGGTCCAGGAGAATGTCTCTGGATGAATCGAGAAAAGGATTTCTGCTAATAGACTGTAACATAATCTGAATTTGATTGTCATTACTTGCATACTTCATAGTGTTTCTCAACGGAAAGCAATATTCTTGACATGGGTACTAGACACAGGTAGACGGCCCAAACCTCTAATTACAACTACCAGTATGTCCTTTAATATTCAGTGATTTCACTTAATTCAAATATTATTATTTCTTTCTTCTTTGGATGGGGACGGGCCTTGGTGCATGTGCTGTTGGCCTGTTGCAATCCACCCCCCCCCACACACACACACACACACACACACACTGTAGAGCGTGTGCATGTGCACATCTTGTTACCAGGGCGGACTGTTTTTTTTCACAATCACACAATCACACAATCTTATCCATTCGCCTGTAGCGAATTCCCTGACAAGTAACAATTAGTAGTTTACACTATTGAACAGACTGTCTTCTGCGAAGCATGAGGGATTTTCAGAACCTGTCTGGGCTGTGACTGCACTGGAGATCAATGCTATTTGGGAAATCTACAGTCATCGGCTTCCTTAATTGGCCAATCGAACTAATCCACTAATCCAGTAATCGGATTTGTCAAAGTTTGCGTGACATTTGAGTAGCACACACACAATAGTTCAAAGTGATCCATGTTGTGAGAAATGTTGAGCTGGATGTTGGGGAAAAAAATGCAAACGTAATAAAAATAAAATAAAATGCTGTTGCAGTGGAGCACAAGTGTACAACTTGATGAGTAAGAAGTTGCCCCCCAGTGATAGCTGGACGAGGAGAGCATCCCCTTGAGATTCCTTCCATGTTCTGGAGACACACAGCTCAGCTGGTAGATATACTGCAACATGCTTTATTATGCATTTGATGTTGATCAACACCCACATTTCATTTCAGGGACTGTTCCAGAGAATATATATATATATATATTCATATATTCATATATTCATATATTATATATTTTGACAATGTGTGTTGTCAAAATATTACTTAAACAGTCATTTATTATTTATTACTTATTACTTTAAAAAAAAGCACTACCTTTAAACTCTTTAAACTTTTTAAGTTGAACCCCAAATTGCTCACGATGTGCTGGTTGTGCCCTGCATGGTTTCCGCTGCCACCGTTGTATGAATGGGTGTGTGAATGGGTGAATGTAATGCACTATGTAAAGCGCCTTGGATAGAGGCGCTATTATAAATACCATTTCATTGGACACCAGTCACCCAGGTTGCATTGCTTTGTCAGTGCAAGAGATAGTAAGGCAGATAAATAGAGACAAGCGGGTCCTAGTCCTAATAACATAGTCCTACAGTATCCTGTACTATTTATTCACTCACAATACTTTTTAATACTTATAAAACCTACAGGCACACTTAAACACTTTCACTGTAAAAATAAATCACATCTACAATCTCACAACGCATCACATTCACAATGCATTGTGAGGTTGTAGAGCTGCTATTTTTGCTACTTTTGTGTGACACTGCTGAACCTTGGGTATCAATTTACAAAAAAACAATCATGAAATACGGAGATACAAGGTTTATGCCCAGTTTATATAACAATATGCAAATCTTGGCCCATAATAACAATTAATTATGATGCATTGCTTTGTCAGTGCAAGAGATAGTAAGGCAGATAAATAGAGACACGGTGATGGGGGGAGGGGGGCAGGGATGTGGGGGTGATGATGGAGTCAAGGACACACTCAGAACAAGAATGAGAGAGCTAAAGCCACTAAGGGGGAACATGAAGAAGGGAAAAAAAAGAGATGGAACAGCAGGGCTTAACACGGTTCTCCATCATCAGCAGGTGAAAAGGAGAAATCACTCTGACATCACTGAGCTAATGTCTTCTATAAGTGGCTCCCTGGCAGGGCCTCTTCTGTCTATACCCTATAAACCTTGTATTGAGAGGAAAGGGTTGGTGGGGGGTGGGGGATAAATGTAGGAAGGGAGACGTTGTGGGATTGCGTAGGTTAGAGAGAGGATCTGATGAAAGAGACAGAGCCAGAGCTAGAGAGAGCTAGGCAGAGAGAGCGTGCCATGGTGCAACTGAGGCGTTGGGAGGAGAAAGGAAGGTGAAGGTAAAGTAAAGGTAAGGTTGAGAAAGGGGTCAGACGGAAAGATTGTTAAGTGGGCTGAGTGAGAATGAAAGAAAGTAAGGTGCAGGCATGGAGAGAACAAGCAAAGAGGGACATCAGTGTTTTCCTTACAGTGTCCTCTCTGATTGGTTACATAACAACAGCCATCATGTTTCCAAAGAACAATGTACAAAATGAAGGTTACGTATGTAACCACAGTTATCCCTCTGCACGGCGGAGGCATCGAGGTACGCTTAAAGAGTAGTGCTGCTGTCCGCCACGCACCAGCATTAATTCCTTCTACACTTCCTTCTGCCCTTTCGAGGCGCCATAGATCTCTGCAAAATGATTGGAGTGATCCAATCGCTCACAGAATCGTGGACATACGTATTCATTAACACTATATACAGTATATATTGGCTCACTCCATGGTCTGGCATCCCTGGGAGGGCTGAAACGCCCCTGCATTTTAGCCCAGCGTTCATGGAACGTCACAGTGAACAGTTGGGGGATAATAATGAGTATCATTGACCGGCTCCTCACACTTGAGGCCAAGGGTCTTAGAGCATGTGTCGCCCAATAGCTGGCAGTGGTTCTTCTGAACCAGCACTTTCAGCGTTGGAGGGGGGAAAAGACCCAGTTGTTGAATGGTGCTGCATGACGCAACACAGAAGCACTGTCACCAAACTCAAGCTCATCTGAGGGATGAAGAGACAGAGGCATCATCATCTTCGTACTCCAAAGCGATCACTGCCTCACACAGGTCAGCAGCCCTACGTTCAAGGCAGTCTAAGTTCTCAGCTGTACTTGGAAGGAGGGGCACCCAGAGCGGCCGGGGAACCCTATACTGCCAGTGCACTGTACCAAACGGGAGGACACAGCCATGGTGGAGCACGAATGGGTAAGGAGATCATCCAGAGGCCTCAGTGAGGCTAAGACCTTCATTCTCCCTAATCGAACCATATGCAGTCACTCTCTGTCCCTATCTCACAGGACATGCAGCTTAAGGGGTCTTTTGCCGCCATATGTGTATGGTCCAGTCCAAGACATTGCATGCGCGTCCTCTGCGGCCATGCACACATTGCAAACCACACAGTAAAAAGCTATATTTGCTATAAACAAATAGTGATTAGCTCTGAGCTAACAACTTGGATGGTATAAGCAGACTCAACATCAAGGCTTTTTTTCCCCAGGATATTGTTTTCATTTTTGGGTCTTTTTTGCCTGTATTGATAGTGGAAAGTGGAGACAGACAAAAAACGAGGGGAGAGAGACGGGAATGACCCACAGCAAAGTTTGTCAGGAATAGCCAGCTATAGCTCATATGAGGACCAAACACTGTAATTCAACACTCACACACAATTAGCTCAAAGCTTTATACAGGGTGTGACAGAACTGTGTGTAGCCTATATGTTACAGTGTGTTTGAAAAAAACATTCAGATTGAAAAAGTAGTGCTTATTTTCTTCGACTTCACCTCCCGTGCCCCCCTCCCCTCCCCCAATGAACCAAGAAATGGCGTCCCAGAGATAAAGAGACTCAGGGGGACAATGATTTACAATTCTGTCCCTATCTGGACATAGACAGACTGTGACTAAAGAGGGTGCTGTTTTTATTTTGTTTTACCAATGGGTATCTAGATTGATTGGGACATAACTTGGACGGTGCTGAGTCCATGCTTGGCACGGCAACTTGGTCACGCATCCCTGAGAATGTGAATACCGGTAGTTGAATGTCAAAATATCTCAGATGTCTGTTGGACATGAGACATGATTATAGAGACTATAAAGTGATGCTGATGGCCATGCACTGCATTTGAAAATATCTGATTTCAATGTGTTTAAGTGAGGAGAGAGCTTTTGCTTCACCCGTGTCTCCTGATATGACATGAATGCTGCTCCAAGTGCTACAGTTCCCTGGTGTTCAATTCTGGCCCAAGGATGCTAGGAAAGCATTCTGTGCTCTTTTGATCTAGCCACTTAAACACATGAAAGATAGCTGTGCCCTGTGCAAGGCGCAACCTTAACCTTGTTCTTTAAGGTAATGGCAGCCGACACTCTTGGTTTGATTAATGTATTTGCCCAAACCACACATATAGCGTCTAACGATACTTCTGTGAGATAGAAAAATAGCGCTGGGACACTCCCACAGTGCACTGTTAAATGAACACAGAAGAGTTTATAGCATAGGCATACTGTACCTCCCCTTTCCCCAGTTCTGTCCATGAATAGGTGTCTTTTTAGATCATTTAACATACCGCAGAGGCACTGAGTGATTGCATGTGGGCCACGTGTGCATGCAAGCGTGAGAGTATGAGGAAGCATGCAAGCCCCCTGCATCCGTGTTCAATGTTTGGACCGCAGCGAAGACACCACATGTATGAGTAAAGAGGCAGGGAGAAGATGTTATACAGTCCATCCATAAATATGCATTAGCGTTTCCCTTCCATGACCACCACCAAAGGAGCTCTGCACTACACAGCACTGGCTGCGAGCCTCTCTCCAGCAAAGCCCTTCTCGCAGTCCCAAGCCGGCTCAGGGAAGGTGTGATCTCCCTCGGTGGTCCTGGCAGCCATGTGGCTATACTGAGACCAGCCTGCTCTCCCCTCCCACAGGGCTTGAGCAGTGCATGTCTCATCCCTCTTCACCACCACCTCCAGGGCAGAGGGAGGCAGAGCACAATTCTGCCATTTTCCATTATGTTTACCTCGGTAGGTTTGCTGCAGACTATAGGGAGGGAGGGATATTGTCAAAATTGCACAGACAATAGCTCTGACAGAGGGAGTTGCATAGAGGAATTCATCAGTATGTATGTGGGTGGGTGTTTTCACATTGGCTGGACTCTCTGTGAGCGTTGGGCACAGTTATGTTCATGGAAAATGTGACAGTTGGACACTTTCAGAGGGAATCCACAATATAGTTGTTTTTCAGCTGGTCCCACAGCGGCTGACAAATGACTTGTTCTTTTTCTCAAGCTCCCATTTGGAAATGCTGACAGTCTTTCATTCATATGCACTTTGATCAGGGCCTTAGCAAAGTATATATGTATCTTCAAATGGTCATTTGTTGAACAAAGACTTGCAAAAGACAGGTAAGGCTTGGCAAGGTTGAACTGAACTGCCATAATGCTGTTCAAAGAGCCAGCGGAAAAACTACAGTGCCAGTCTACATGAATAGTCTACATGTCAAATGAAAATCAAACACTGAATTGTCTATTACTGTGACTGATAAGATTTCTTTCTTTCTTTCTTTCTTTCTTTCTTTCTTTCTTTCTTTCTTTCTTTCTTTCTTTCTTTCTTTCTTTCTTTCTTTCTTTCTTTCTTTCTTTCTTTCTTTCTTTCTTTCTTTGGAGATCAGCTAATTTTGGCAAAGAGATTTGGCATAGACGTGGGACTCTGATTTAAAAAAGTACCGGTATGTAGGTTAAGATTTGGTCTATAGTTTGGACAATGGGGGACCAAGGGGGGTGAACTACCTGGTGAACTACCTGCCCACCACTGTGTTGGGCTTTTGCCCCTGGCTTGGCTGGACACTCAATTAACACAACTGACCTGTTCCGAAGCCTGTTCAGGTTGGTCAGGGTGCTTCATTGTTTAGGGGCAGTCCCTTCTTGTTCAGCAGGGAGCAGAACTGGGCAGGATAGTATGTTCCTCCACATGCTTTGTGTCCTCCCGGTGAAACCCCTCACTGTCAGGTGAAAAGAAACGGCTGGAAATGGAGGAGACTGTCTACTCTACATTATACCCTCCCCAGGGGTTGGCAGTGACAGGGACTTGGAATGAATACATTGGGGAAGAAAACTATGATATTTTTGCCAATAAGTGACAGACAAGTAAACAGAGACTGAATCCCTTTGATTGTGAATGGTAACACTAATCAGCACTTGTTGATGAACATAAAATGAATGCAAAACCATTATAAAATATTAAATACTTTCTCAATAAAGTATTTCCAATTTCATGACATTAATAAACACATATCAATATATTACGTTTGTATACAGGTATGTATCAGTAGCCAGTCAATAAGGTACAATGTTTTAGGGATAATTAAAAAAATATATATAGCAACATACAGTACTGAGTATAAATAAGAAGCTGCATACCAAGCATGCCATCTGTTTTACACTTTTTGTACAAAGCTCCCAGCCTCGTATCTTTTCAATACCTTTTCTACAGTCTAGAGAGCTAGCAAATAGATAAAAATGACACATCTTCTAAGTCCCCCCTTCCTGGATAAATGCTTGGTTAACTGCTCTTTCAACCAGTACATTGTTGACTGGTGTTTGAAATAGAAAACAATATGTTCTCCTCTGGAAAGCAAGATGGGGTACTTCACTATTATCAATTTGTTTTGATCAAGTTACAGCTCCTGCATCTTTTGAGGAGGGGGCAGCACAATGCAATTTCCTGTATTGCATTCTACTGAGCATTCCCTACAGCGTTTCTGTCGAATCAAATGCTACAAATTAGTTAATGTGCTGTTAAGACGTATCATACACTTATCTCGTCTTTGATTTGACATTATCAAGAGCCAAATGCCGTTGCTTTGTTCTTTGGAGAAGATGTCATGAAATAGGGCAATGTGGTTCAGTCCCATGAGCTGTATAGCCTACAGCTGCGTAGCTCTAAATAAAATTGTTTACATTATGTCACATCAGTAACAACATAGTGCAATTAGTTACAGGGTAATTATCAACATTTATTTAGAGGAGGAAAAATAACTAATTAAAAAAGGAGGATATCGTTTATTAGCTCAGTAGCCTCATGTGCCATTTATATTATCGTCATCTTCTTAAACTAATGGCCTAAGTCATTAATTGAGGACCGAGAGGAAGCATTGAAACAAAATGGACATGCTGGCTGATCGTAGGTACTGCAGCTCAGCACATGGGCACATGGGCCTAAAACATGAACGCGTGAGCCAATACTCAACAGCACCGGTGCTCTTCATGACTCACACGACACACACACACACACACACACACACACACACACACACACACACACACACACACACACACACACACACACACACATGCACGGTGCTCGTTCATGCTTCCGGCCCGGCACATTCATTTTAGCTACAAAATGGGCGGAGCCCACCACTTTTCCATTTCCAACCCAGAATTAAGGGGTGACAAGGAGTATGCGCTGGGTGAGCAACTCAATGCAGGTGGATGGGAGGGGAAATCCGGTGCCGTCTCTATTATTTATAACTCTATGCTGTACATACATATAGATATACAGTCAATCAACATTCTCTTTTGAAGTTGGTGCATAATCATCAATGACGGGCCTTGTAGAGCTGCAATCTGTGATCTGCAAACTATTAATGTGTCACAGCGTGAGACATTGTGAATTTGGAGACCTGCATTTTTGATATGACACTGTCAGACGATCAATCACGTATAAAATATGCCATTCATTATGGAAATAAAAAAACATAAAAACCAAAAACATAAAATATGTACATACAAGATATATCTGCCCAACAGCGAGAATAATGAAATATTGAATGTGACTAATGGGAGAATGTGTCGCATTCTTATGTGCCTGATAGGTGTAGTGACATGACTGACACGGAGTAGATGGTGTATGTGGTGAAACATTCATATTTCACCATGAATACTGGATGGGCTCTTTACCCAGTGAAGGCATATGAAGTGCTATATAGGCTATAGGCTATATTTGAAAGCATCTAAAATTCTTCCATGGTACACCCTGGGATCTATAAAAATAAATAAATAATTAAATTACCACCACTGCTACAGTATGCATCTTAAGAAAGGAAAAAAAAGAAGGAAAAAAGATGGAGCCTGGGATCCATCTCATATTCTGCAAAAAGGGAAAAATGTGTGGAGCTCATATATAGCCAAATGATAGCTGAGACTGGCTTTGCACCACACATCTTGCACGGCGCTTTAGAATGGACAGCATACTCCTTGACAAGCCTCCCGCAGTTTGACAGTCTGTTGGTATTTGGAGGAGCTGAACATTCTGCTTATTATTCCGACGTGAACTTCTCCTGTGTGTCTGTGCCTTGGATTAACAGTAATGTTAGCTCTAGCCAGAGGATGTTAATTGGAAAAACAAACAAATTAATCAGCTCAGGAGGGATTGTTGTCATCAGCAAGGCCTTTGCTGTAAATGTTGCCTGGACAAGAAAGTCCCCATGGCAACAAAATGGAGAAGTGCATGATGGGAGCACAGATGGCTACCCCATCTCTCATTCCTGCTTGCCAGAGAGTCAACGCTACAGGTGTGTCAAGATGTCCAGCCTGGCTTGACGCCCATGGTCCCAGGTGTTTCCTTTCTCTCCCAATCCTCAGCCCATCACTGCACCAACCTCTCCCTTGTCCTGTCCTCCTCGCCAGTCCCCTCCCCTCCCTGCTCCCATCAACTCCATCCACCCCCTCCCCTTTCTTTACTCAAGCCAGGAGCTCAGCTGGCTATAGTCACAGGCCAGGTGAGGTGGAGTCAACTGCAGCCAAGGAGAAAGATGACATATCTGTTAGCCTGAGGAAGCCCATCCAGGTGCCTGCTCCACTGGTTAACAGTCAACAGCTGACAGCAAGCATGGCATGAAGTGAAGGGGAGATGATATGATTATGGTGTTTGTCCGTGGGCCAGCATATGAAAACTGCCCAAAAGCAATGATTTTATCTTTTAAAAAATAAAAAAAAGAAAACTGGCACCAAATATTGTTTGATAAACTTAGAAAGATTCAGACATGCAAGAGCTATATTTTAGACTACATAGGCTATACAATATACAACATGTTCATACATAATTACATTTGGGAGAATGCCACGGCCACATACAGGTATTTGTGCCCAGGGAGCGCACAACTTTGTGCAGCAGTTCAGGTGGCCAAGTCACACACCATCACGGTGTGCGGAGTATGTGGAACTTTGTCCCTGTGCTTGGTCACCGCGATACGTCACTGTCTTCACCTCTGCGTTTTCAACCGAGCGTTGAGTGATCTTCTGCGTCTACTGGCCAATCACAGCGCGGCTTTTGCAGTTCTCTCGCTCTGCGTTGTTTTCTGTATCGCATCGAACAAGGGAAAGATACACACACACGCACGCACACACAGATACACACACACATGCACACACACAC
>OOFJ01078999.1:0-15934 GCA_900323375.1 Benthosema glaciale
AAACGATGCGGCACAACAGCGGGACAAAAATATGATATCTCCATAATAATTTCGAGTTGTAGTCTTATTAGATACATTGTTCTCAACTCAACTCAAACTTTATTTATAGAGCACATATAACAACGACCAATGGTCGACCAAAGTGCTGCACAGGTACAATTAAGAGCAATAAAATAATAATAATAAACATAATAATAAATCTATGACAAAGATATACACAAAAGAAAAACACAGAATTATAAAAACACAATATAAAATCAAGCAGTGCCAAAGGCCATGGTGAAAAAGTGAGTCTTAAGTAAAGATTTAAAGGCCTCTAAGGAGGGGGCAGAGCGAACAAGGATGGGTACTGAGGCCGTTCCAGAGTCTAGGGCCGGCTACCGCAAAGGCCCGATCACCTCTGGACTTACAATTTGTTATGCGGTCTATCAAAAGTAATTTGTCAGCTGACCTAAGAGGTCCGGTGGGGATGTATGGTTGTATAAGTTCAGATAGGTACGTGGGAGCGAGTCCATTTAGGCTTTTAAAAACAAACAACAGGATCTTAAAATCAATTCTGAAGTGGACGGGGAGCCAGTGCAAGGAGGCTAGGACTGGGGTTATGTGATCACGTTTCTTTTTGCCAGTAAGGAGGCGGGCGACAGCATGTTCTTTACATTTGCGCTGTGGCACAGCTTCAATATGTCACCAGTCTCGCGTTGATCCCACCTCTAGCAGCCGTGTACGGCCGCTCCGAGCTGATTTCAATATCAGGTTACCACGGACCACCATTCAATGACATTTCAAGTCTCCCTGACCCAAGACTTCAAATATGTTATTGTCGTTGGATAAGATTCTGTCCACAATTCCATGCTGTATTTATGTAGGTATGTAGACTTTGTAAATTAAGTAATGCAGATGTGTAACAATAATTTAACTCTTGAGAGCGTAAAATGAAACCAAATGGACATGTACTTTCATTTTATGCTCTCAGATCTATACGGGTCCATTTGGTTACCAACTTTCCATCATTTTGCTGGGGACCATTTGGAATCCCTTCCAGGACCACTGGTGGTCCCCAGACCACTGGTTGAAAACCACTGCAATACGGGATGGGACGATAAACATTTATGGTGATTCTAAACCATAAATAAAAATAAAAATCTACCATACGATGCAAGATTTTTTATTTATCGTGAAATTGTCCTTCGTCATACAATAGGAATTATTTTAGTTGAGCTGAAAATTCAGTACCACTGGCACTTAAACCCATAAGTCATTTTAAGTATATTTTGATTATCGTGATAATATTGTTAATCACAATAATTTGTACCATAATAAACATGACATAAATGCACTACATGTAATTTAGGACTTTGTTGAATTTACAACAATCTATAAGCTCACAATGTTCACATGTGAGCTGAGCTTGTAGATTGGCAAATTCAGTATTTTCACACATTCTTTTTTATATGTGATAAAAGCCTGCATAAATACAAGTTTCACCTCACTTTTGACTGACTGAGTGCTTGTGGTTGATTAGGACACAGAGTTTCCAGGCGTGGTGGCCCGGCCTATAGGAGAGTTCCGTTCCAACGCAGACTACCAGTACCAGCTGCTGCGCTGCAACGTTGACCTGCTGAAGATCATCCAGCTGGGCCTGACCTTCATGAACGAACAGGGTGAATACCCACCTGGCACCTGCACCTGGCAGTTCAATTTCAAGTTCAACCTCACGTAAGTGTGCAATTGCATTTGGTCCGTTCTGTTTCATTAATTCATTGTGCGTGAAAGTTACTGAATAGATTACAGTAATATAACATTCAGTAACATGTAGGTGATAACCGTGATATGTATCACTATCAAATATAGTTTTATAGATGAAAGGCAACCAAAGGCTAGAGAGTATCAAACTAATGTCGGGTGTCCAATGTTGTGACACTAGAAACTCTGCTGAACACAAAATAACCTTCTGTATCAAATATAAATGTATTCCAAGGCAGCGATTCATCGCTCTTCCATGGGCAGAGAGGTTGAGCGCCCAGATTGCACTGGGGATGATGTAATGATTGAGCAATGGATATTGGGTTCCGTAGTCTTCTCTTGAAGGCAATGGCATGTGATTGGTTTCATTATTGTAACGCCCAAACTACACCTATGTATAATGTAACTGGCAGTGGAGGTTTTTAGGGATAAAGGCTGGTGTCCAAGATAGCATTTTTTACAGAGGAACGCGTCTTACGCAATGCTAAATCCCCCAAGTTACAGGTTTGGGGACTCTGGTGCAAAATAGTGCCCATAGTCTTCACATTCGTCTTCTAATGTTTATGTAGTGCTGTCACTATTGCAAATGTTATGTTGACAGTTAATTGATATGCAAATAATAGCAGATATCACAAATAACAGATATACAAATGAATTACTGACATTTAATAATTTTATACTTTCAATTTGTGTGTGTCTCTGTCTCTGACCAGAGAGGACATGTATGCCCAGGACTCCATTGAGCTGTTGACCACATCAGGCATCCAGTTCAAGAAGCATGAGGATGAAGGCATTGAGACGCTCTACTTCGCCGAGCTGCTGATGACGTCGGGCGTGGTCCTCTGCGAGGGCGTCAAATGGCTGTCCTTCCACAGGTAGGACGCAGGCTTAGTTGGCCCTTTTGGCAAAACTAGCGCTGGGATACCAGGTCTCCATGTCTCTCCAGGTCTTTATTACACAAATCAGGAGCGAGAGAGAACCCCTCAAAGGCCATTCATCCTAATGTTCAACCCAGGGGACGCTAGGTGGTTAGAAAGGAATGGAAATGTATAGACTGTCTGCTGTTATTTTCAATTGTATAATTCCATAAATCATAGTCAAATATGATGATATACTGTATTATCCTTTACCATATTAGTATAGGAAATACCCTGTATTTAGACCTTGCATCGGCTTTTCATGCTGTGTGTGTGTGTGTGTGCATGTGCGCGCGCGTGTGCATTTCAGTGGCTACGATTTTGGGTACCTGATCAAGATCCTGTCCAACACCAATCTACCTGAAGAGGAGGTGGATTTCTTTGAAATCCTCCGTTTGTTCTTCCCCATCATCTACGACGTCAAATACCTGATGAAGAGCTGTAAAAATCTCAAGGTATTTGAACGCAGCTGTGCTCACAAGAGGCATGAGGCGGTGTTTTTTTTTTTAAGACCTGAGGCTGACTATACAAATGCCTTCTGAATCAGTAGTTCTCACACTTTCAAGATTTTTCAAAGTGTGAGAACTTTTTTAACCCATTAATACTGTGCCACGCTGCGCTCCAAGGTTGTACATCTGCTATTTTCTTTTAACACCTTTGAATAATCTTTCTTGAATCTTTGCTTGAATAATGTTGAATAAATTACGATACCATTTTGGCAGTCGTTGTCATGAAACAGTTTGAGAACTGTCGTGTTCTTAACAAGCCGCGTTTGTGAGACACACACACACACACTCTGGCTGGCTGTAGGAAACGGAGGTATCTTGTGTTTGTTTAGTTTATCATGTGAACGTGTTCTTTATTTGTGTAGCCTAGTATAGATTTGTAATCATTTTTGACAGTATTTGTTTTATTGTTGAGAAGTTGAGTTTGATCTTTTAAGTTGTTTTCAGAAACATTGTATGGTACTGTTAAGCTATAGAAAAAAGATTGTATGTAACGCGGCCCACCATGCTTATGTTTTAACGCTCAACAGAGTAGCAGCTAGTGCCCCAGTAGTGTCTAGCATGGAGGTATAAAAGAACTGGAGAGGGCATCCGAGCATGGCCACCGATTCATTTCAGTGCATGGACTGAAATTTGAAGTGTGTTTTTTCAGTCAAGGAAGGGAAGATGTGGACTGACAGGGTGGTCCGTTGCTTGACAGGGGGGCTTACAGGAAGTTGCAGAGCAACTAGAACTGGAGCGGATCGGACCCCAGCACCAGGCCGGATCGGACTCTCTACTTACAGGCATGGCTTTCTTCAAGATGAGAGAGGTACACTTACCTCATGCCAGTTTTGACCATTTCTTTTATGAAAAGAACGGTTGACAATGACACAATTATCACAGCAAATCAGGCACATTTCCAATCCTCTTAGCAAGCATGTGTACACTTACTGTACAGTACACATTTTAGAGAGAAATACACAGAAGACAGGATATATCTTGCCACACTCAATATCATTGATATCCTTAGATCATTTTGTTTTTTTAATTTAAGTTCAGAGGAAGTCTTTCCCTTTAAATTAACAGTGAGCAAAAAAATAGGCATTCCACAAGCTCACAACACGTCACTTTGCAACTCGTAATTGGCCGAGAGTAAATCCCCCTTTCCCTAATCTTTATTAATTTTTGCATAAATGTTTATTTTTGTTTAATACTGAATAAGTGTTCACCCAATATTCATCCATGTTTTCCTAATGTTCATCCATGTTTGGCTAATGTCCATCAACCATCTTTGGCTAACGTTCAACCGTTTTTGCCTAATATTCATCAACCATCTTTGTCTAACATTCAACCATTTTAGCCTAAAGGCCTATTCATAGTCCAGTTTTCAGTGAAGAGGTGGTTAGTAAAAAACACACGTGTGTGAGCGGTGACCACGTCATGTTGTAGTTTTCGTTGTATATTCCACCATTTTTGCCTAATGTTCATAATCAACTTTTGCACAACATTCATCACGTGTTTTTGCCAAACGTTCATCCATCTTTGCCAGATGTTCTCCCGTTATGCCCTGCCCCCAATGGAGGGGGGGACGGGGGCGCGTGACGTGTGGTTAAGGTGGTTTTATCTTGGTCTCCAGATGTTCTTCGAGGATCACATCGACGACGCTAAGTACTGCGGTCACCTGTACGGCCTGGGCTCCAGCTCGGCGTACGCCCAGAATGGAACGGGAAACGCCTACGAGGAAGAGGCCAACAAGCAGCAGTCATGACATCACTCCCGATGCCCCTCCCCCGCCTCCCTCGCGGTGGATCAGCCAATCAAGAGCGGCGTTGTTGTGACCAGATGACAGTGGACAAACAGGAACACGCAACAACCACCCCGTCGTGCAGGAACACGCTTCTGTCCGTCACACGGCGGTGTCACGTGTTAGAAAAGGAAAAAAAAGAACAACATTGTGCGAGAGACACCGCTGTGCGACTGAGTTTAAATTATGGCTCTGCTCACTTTAGCTCTAATTGGAGTCGGACATGGAGGTCGTTAGGAGTGAAGACGGTACCACAACGTGCGTGTGTGTATGTGTGCACATGCGTGCACACGTGTGTGAGAATGTGTGTGTAGTGTTTAATTCCTACGACAAAGCGTAGAAGGTCTGGTGGTTGGTGCGGTTGGAAATGCTTGAATGGAAAAAAGAAAAACAATGGGATTTTAGTTTTTTCTAAAATTGTTCGGTAGAAGATTTTTGCACTTTAATGCTGTTACCAGACCTGGTTTTATATGGATGGGAAGTGTAAAATGTTTGTCGTGTCTTGCTATTTGTTGCCTTCCTCTTGAGTTCCCATTTTACACACACATACATGAAAAAAAAAACATGTAACTCTTTTTCACCAAGCTCAGCCTTAATATTTAGCACTATCTCATTTTGTTATTTTTATGTTTTAAATAGTATATATTTATTGTGCTGATTGTCATGACAGAACTTCCAATAGCTGCTGACCCATTAAATACTAACATGACGTATGTAGCTGCTGCCTTGCTCATAGGATGGTGCTGCTTTCTGGTCTAAACTAAAGCCTCGGAACAAGACTGACAGATTTATTTTTTTTTTGACAATAAATTATCTCTCATCAGTCTCGGTCGACCACCCTCGATATCCACTCACTGAGACCCACTGTGTTTAACCACTTGAACCTAACATCCTTATTTTGGGTGGAACATTCGACCAAAATATACAAACCCTACAAGTTCAAGCTGGGAGCTTGCACTTCAACTTTAGTAAAGTACTAAGTATAGAGGCTTTAGAAATGTACAGTCTTGAATTTTAAAGTGTTGAACCTCACGCCACGTTGTAATGATGTGGTGTTGTTCAATAAACATGGCTTTTACGCTCGTCTGTGCCTGAATTTCACTGTATTCCTCAGTGGGTGCAGTGTCACTGTTGCAGCAGATGAACAGAAAGCCAGCATCACACTCTAGGGACACGACAAAATTCAGGCACAGGGTGGACCAAAACACACATTTAGTGAACAACAGCACGGAATGCACTAGCGGTCCAATTTGACTGGTATAGTCCGTGGCTCGGAGGAGGTAAGCACTTGCATGGAGAAATATACCGACCATTAATCGGAGAGCTGTTGAGTGGATACTGGGGGTTGACAACCTAGACTTACGAAGAGAATACAACTGAGAAAATTTGTAAAAATGTCTCTTGTCCGAGGGTAGTCTAAACCAGATTAATAAGTGTGGAGGGGGTGGGTGCTCGTTTATGTACAGTACTTTATGTACATTGAGAACTGAGTTATTATAAACATGTTGAAGTCCAATTTGAAATGTGGGAAATATGAGCAAGTGTGTGTGGGTGGGGGTGACCGAGTCATGTAGCCTGTTCCTGTTTCCTGTCTGTCCGTTTGTCGCGGTTGCAGTCAATATATAGTTGATAATATGACCTCGATGATACATACACGCTGCTAAAACCCAGAGGAGAAGGAGAGAGAAAAAAAAACTTGACTAGAAACATAACAACCCCTTCACCTCATATAGGAGGTGTTATGACACACCACTGAGCTGAGATCAGCCTGAATGCGGTACAGCACGATGGCCCCTTTACACTACAAGTTTAACCCAGAACCCTTCCCAAAAACCTGAAATAATCAGAGACGACTCTGAAAGGGGTTGATATGTCAACAACACTCGACAATAGCCGATCTACGGTACAAGCTTGTGGGTCTGCTATTAGCTATTTTAGAAGTTCTGGGTTCCTACTAGAACTGAGGGTTTGTTACGACCTCCTGAGCCGGGCCCACAGTAGGTACCTTATTTGTCTGTCCGGTGGAAAACCTCATTATGTCCAAAGTTGTTACTTTTTTTTTTTTACGATTCCTACTAAAACATGGCAACAGTATCGGATCTACACGCTTCAAATGCGTCGCCTCACGCCGCATTTCAAGCTGGTGGACCTGCTACTTTTGGTGCTTTTGTGTGGCGCTGTAGTGTGATCAAGTAGTAGGGCATTCATTTAAAATTAAATTAAAAACACGCACCCGCACAAAAAGTTAGAATATGAAGATAAGAGGTTTCTGGCCGACAGCAACTTTTTTCTGAAACGGAGTATGGAATCAAACCCAGAAACTGTGAAATAATGGCACGGTTTACGTTAGTTGCTATGGTGGGTAAGGAGCCGACATAAAATGATCCAGGTTCACAAACAGAGATGTTTTTGGGACACCTGACCCAAAATAAAGTCAAACCTTTTCCTGCTGTAGAACATGCAATGTTCAGGTCACCCTGACTCTCCTCTTTACAGTACACTTTATTTTATTTTTTATTTAAATGGAAAGAGTAGAGTTTAGTATTCTAAAAACAATACAATGACTCATTGGATAAAATCCTTTTTCTTTATTTTTTTGTTTTACATGCACCTTAAACCGATTTAAGAACCTTGCTTCAGGGAATCTCAGTTCTGTTCATTTGAACATTTTACTTTTTGTTTTGGTATTATAGTCTGTTCCTTTGGGATACATTTGTTGAATGTATCCGTTGCTCCTATATAAACAGCTGCATGCACTCCAGTTGTTTTGAACAAATGCAGCGTTGAGTGGTTATCTCCGCAGCTTCCATTAGATGCGTGTAATTGTTGACTGTTGATGTTCACAGCCAAATAACCTCCAGAGTGGGTCACGTTCAACATACTGTTTTTGTTTTCCAAGCATAGTTCACTTTTGTTTTCCTTTACCACAATGTTCCTCACGATGTAAAGGATTCATGTTTAAAAGGAAAAACTCATATGCAATTTAAAAAAAAGAAATATATATATATATATACAGGTTGTTTTTAAGAGTGTTTTGTAAATAAAGGCTTGAAACTTTTCTAACACAATATGATTTTTGAGTGGTAATTCTATAATTCATTCGTTAAAGGTATATTCAGTGATTTCACTTAGTTCAAATAGCACTTTTTGCACCCTCCCTACTATAGAGTGTGCCCCTGGGGTAAAAAAAGAAAACCCAAATCACTGAATGCTCCTTTAAGCATAATCTAGAGGAGCGTTTCTCAAACAGTGGTCCATGAACCACTGATGGTCCACGGCATGATTACAGATTGTTAATGGGAAAATTATTTAAGAAAGATGTTGATCTAGTAGGCGTAGTGACAGTGTGGGAAGAGAAGCACAGCCATGCTACTAACTATAAATCTGGCTTTAAGATAATTCATAACAGTTCAATATTAATTATAGATGCCCCCTCTCTTCCTACCTTCAAATCTGGCCTGAAAACCCACCTGTTCAGAATTGCATTTTCAAGCTGCTGTGTTTTTAAACTTGTTATATCAGTTGGCACTGTTTTATTGGTTTTATTTCAATTGTTTTTCTAGTAAAGTTGTCCTTATTCTTGTTCCCCGCCTTGGCCCCCACACATGTAAGGTGTCTCTGAGTGTCATGAGAAGAGCCATGAAAAGTGGGCCCCGGGTGCTCCGTCAATCGGTGACTATAGCAGTGGTTCTCAAGTCTCAAGTCTTTGATTGGGCCTTTTGACCCCAAGGCTTTCACCTTTCAGGAAGAAACCAACGATACACAGGGAAGACATATTTGAATATTATAACCACACCAGGGGTTCTATTAAGAGCAATGTTAACTTCATAGACACATACAAAACAGAAAAAGTACAACATGGCTCCATCTTTAAACCCCAGCATTCCTATTCTTGGTGAACGTTGTGAGCTTGTAGATCAGCTATTTTTGGTGAAGAGACCTGGTGTATTGTAGGCTGAAAACCAATATAGCTCCATTTTATGCAGTATAGAGGGTCTAAGACAGTGGTTAAGCTTAAGCGACCCTGATGAATTCCAAATATTATCAAAGAATTTACAACCCCCCACCCCTTCGACTTGCGTCACAGCACCCTAGAGTGCTACTGCGCCCACTTTGAGAAGCCCTGGACTAGAGTCCAGGGCTTCCCCAGTGGATGTTGTGTGAGACACATAAAAAAATAAGCAGACAGCAGGCGACCTCATTTTATTCTCTTTTTATTCTCTCTGTCGACATCACGCCTCTCTGTCGACAACCCCCCACCCCCCACACACACACAACAACCTCACGTGATAGATAGACCCCACCGACCGACCCACTGACCGGGGGAATAGAAAAATATAGAACGACACGACATGAAGGCTTTTGGAACAAGCATACTGTATACATTCAGTCACAAGAAGACTTGTGTTTTCATTTTCCACAGACATTATTAATCACATTCAGTCGTAAGAGTAAACAGAGTTCACTGAAACTAGGGATGCAACGATATGGTAATTCCAATGTTTTGGAATAACAATTTTGCCGATACTGATATTATTTTGGTTGTGTTATGTATTCCCCCGTAACAAATATGGTCTTCATTATAAAAGTCCAGTGTGCCAATCCTCTGGAGACAATAGACCAGTCAATCTAAGCGAAAAAAGGGGGTGACCCATAAGAAATTGCAATAGTAATCATTCAAGGTTTTTTATGATCCTTCGGGTCATCCAAATAACCTTAAAAATGTCTTCGGCCATAGCCATTTGCCCACATGTGATGGCTGTTTTTAGCCCAAGGAGTGTTTTTTTTGTGTGCAAAATGCTTGGAATGGGTTCAGAATAATGAATAACCCCTAGTTTGACATGTCACATGCTACTTAAAGCATAATTCAAATTGGAAATTTACACCTTATGTTTTCAATGGTATCCCAACATTCAACCCCTGAATTTACCATGACCACAATTTATATAATAATCAATTTTTAATTGGTTATTTGGATGACCCTAAAGCCCTAATCACACCAAAGGGTCACCATGCAACTCCTTGGGTCCAAACGGTTGCAAGGAGTTGCATGGTGACCCTTTGGTGTGATATGGTCCATTGAATCCCATGCGTTGAAACGTTTGGGACAACGTGCGTCAACGCGCATCAATGCGCGCCAACGTGCAACAAGACATCACACCGCAGGGACATGCGCTAAAACAGTCTTGACACTTTGGTGTGATTAGGGCTTAAACCTTGAACGATTAATATTGCAATTTCTTTTGGGTCTAATCTTGGACTGACTGGCCTACAAACAGTCTGTGTTCTTTCTTCTTTGGCTGGCAGTTTGATAGTAGGCTGCCAGACATTATAGGCCACTGTGTCTCAACCTCAGGTCCGAGGACCACCAGAGGGGTCCAAATTGGACCCTAATAAAAAAATTAGTAAAACCCTATACAGTATCTGTAGTTAACACAGTATGATTGTGATGCTAGCATCACAATCATTAACCACTTACTATCCATTTAGATGTTATCATGTTGGCTATTCAACATATAAATGCAGCGTTGTGAGCTTATACATTATTTACATATATTTTTGATAAATTTAGATCTCTTTTTACATTACATTTTCTCGGGGTCCCTGACACAAAACCTTTTCAGTTGGTGGTTCCCGGTCAAATACATATTCATTTTGGGGTCCTTGACATGAAAAGGTTTGAGAACCGCTAACATTGCAGACCCGCAAGAGTCCATTTGGACTCGGTCCTGGTCCCCGGACCGATTGTTGAGAAGCAGCAATGTAGGCTACCAGACAGACAGACAGACAGACAGACAGACAGACAGACAGTGTTAGCAGCAGTCTACAGGAACAGCTGTTAATTAACATAACTTCATTAACATGAATTAATTAACACTAAGGAAGAGCCAGTGTGTCAATGTGACATAATAACCATAATGTTCTCCTCACACTCATGCTACGACACAAGAACAAGTTTCGGAGTCATTCAAAAGAGCCCTTGTAAGTTACACGTAATCACAATGCGACTGTATACATTCTTTCCATCCTGTGGTGTTTACCACACTACAACAACGTTAAAGAAATATTCCAGTTTCAAACATGTTTTGGGTCATTTTAATGTCCACATGGGCTTTCGTGTGCCGCACCCTAGACGGTTTTTAAATTGCATTTAAAAGTCATTGTTTTTATTTAAAACAAAACGTTGTTTGAAAAAAACGTTAAGTCACTATATTCTGATAAAACTCAAACTAAAAAAAAGAAAAAGAAAAAAAAACGATTATCCCATTGCTGAAAATAGTTTAAAAAAATTGCTTGAGGTGGGGGCTTTGGGGGGGAAATGGAATGGGTAGGTTTTTCTTTTTTTGGTATATAACTTTGTAATGCTACTGCAAATAGATTTTCTTATATATTTAAATTATATACATTTTTAGGGGCATGTCGTGACGTTTTAGATGCCCTGTGTGCTTTTTGTGACCGAAGGTTGCAGTTAACTATGGAATCGTGCATTTCCCGTCAGTGTGTCGGGCACCATATATGGTGCCCAGGTCTCATGACATCATGTGACATCATCAGGTATGGAGATGTGGAGACCCTGATGTCATAGTAAATGTGAACTGTTGTCGCAATTAAGCCCATATATGGAGATCCCTGATGTCATCCCTTAGATCTCCATATATATGTCAGAACCTGTTCTGACATTCCATATGTTGGCCTTCACCATCCATCCTTCCTCTTCAATGTCTCCCTTTTGACTGTCCATTCAAATTTCAAACTCTAGACGGGCTGGCCCTAAAGTTATTAGTGCAGCCGCGCACGGCAGCCGGCAAAAACTGGAGTTCTCAACAGGCCCGAAAATTAAGACTCGGCCCTACCTGGGCCTTCGTCAAACCCTGTACAGTGTACACTCAAAAGAATGTCCCCGCTGCCACCATTAGATCTCCATACTGTATGGAGCTGACCTGTTCTGACATTCCATATGTTGATCTGACCTCATCAAACCCTGTACACTCAAAACATGCTCCTTACTGTATATGGCCAGTACAAAATTCACCCCATGCCAAAGCGCCAGCGCTCGCCCAGCAATCTGCTGTCAACGAGGCGGATGCATGCACGCGACCCCACCCTTTAGGGGCCGAGGTCGCTTCTCGCCCTCAGGCGTCTTACTGGTTAAACTTTTAGCTGTGTATTGGTGACTAGTGAGTAATGAGTGACCATATAATGCATTAATTATTTTTTTTCTTATTTTGTCCTTTTGTAGCACTTGGAGATTTCTTTCAAATGTAAAGTACGTTATAAATCAAATGTATTTTTATTATGTGGCCAAAATAGTTTTTTTGTCAACAAAATCAATGGTAGATTTAGTCAACTAAAATATTTTATTTATGTTCAGTCGACTAAAACTAGACTAAAGGTAAAAATAAATGACTAAAACTAAATTACATTTTCTTCAAAAGACTGTGACTAAACAAATACATTAGTATAGATTAGAATGGGGTCCTTGACACAAAGACGTTTGAGAACCACTGCATTAGTGGACCATTTCTATGAATTGAAAATGGGGGACACGTTCCTTTAAGCCTGATAATGGATGGATGCAGTGCACTGTAAAATAATGTCACATCAATGCTATTTGTAGTTTATATTAAAATACTTGTGTGCAAATGTTTGGCAAAGTTACGTTTTGTATCATTTGTGCCATGTAAGCAAAGAAATGCAACAAAAATAACAGATTGGAAGATAGTCGTGTAATTTCCACACGTTGCTTGCATATTCCAGCTCTTCCCTTCATTTGAACAATCATAAGAAATCATAACTGGAAGAAACAGTGTGCAAAATACGTGGTAAAAACGTGTCACATTGCAACACCACGGCGTGGCGCTCTGTGCTTATTAATAGGCCTATGTCGTTGCTGTCGGGCAGAAACCTTATCTCTATATTTGACCTTTTTGTGTGTGTTTATTTTATTTTGTAAATTAACTCCCTACTTGATCATACACATCCGAGTTTATCAATCTGCTACTTTTTTTCTTTTTCTTTTTTTAAATCCAGAAAACGGTTTTGGACATATGAGGTTTCCACCCGACAGAAACGATGATAAAATGAAACTAAGATTAATGGAATGCAATTTCAAAAAGCATCTCACATAATATGTGAGTCATGTGCTAACAGTTGTCAATTTCTACCAATACAAAAGCAGGGGTGAGCTGGGGATTTTTTTAACTAGTGGAGCTATGTCGCGCGCACGTGAACATGCATGCATGTGGGTGCATGTAGGCGTGTGCGTGCAGCTTCGGAACTAGTGGAGCAGCGCTCCACACAGCTCCACCGCTAGCTCACCCCTGTACAAAAGGAAAATTAAAAGGCAAAAGGGTCAGATAAAAAAGGCAAAATGGTAAGGAAAATTACCTTTCCTCCTCTTCCACTCTTGGTTAAAAGAAAATAGCCTATGCGACGTACTGAGCTTGTCGATCTGCTATTTTTGAATGATTTGGAAAATGTTGGAACCGTTTAAAAAAAAAATATGGCCTAAATAGTAAGGCCCAGGTTCAATGAAAAGAGAATCGAATGTACTACTTTGTGGTGTGTGTGTGTGTGTGTGTGTGTGTGTGTGTGTGTGTGTGTGTGTGTGTGTGTGTGTGTGTGTGTGTGTGTACGTGCGTACGTGCGTGAGCACGTGCGCGCATGTGTGTGCATGTGGTTTGTGATGCCTCATGCCAGGAGATAGCTCTGTCACAAATTACAATTATTACATAATTGTCTAATCACAATTATTTGAGATAATCGCAATTATTTTGCATAATCGTCATAACCGTTTCCATGTTGAATCCAGTTTCTAAAAACAGCAGAAATAGCAGATCTACAAGCAATAAAACACTTTCTCCTCACTTCTAGACGTGTTGTAGATGAGCTATTTCCACTATTAAAAAAAAAGAAAGAAGAAAGTACGATATAAAAAATCTGGTATTCTAAAATAAATAATATAGTAGTTTATTTGTATGATTAAGTTATTTGTCATACAAACTTGTCGAATTTGTGAGAATCAATGCTAAAAAAAAAAACAGAATTTTAAATTGTATTCATATGTTCCATTGTTCAATGCCAAAAACACAATTATATCTTTAATTGCCATTATTCGTGTGTGACAATTAATCGGCAACATAAATGTGTAATCGTGGCAGCCCTACCGGCAGATAGACTTAGTATTGATTATGACGTTACAGGGCCGTGGAGAAAGTGTTTTTCTGAGCTGGTGACGCGGCGCCATGTCTGCTATATGCATTCCTGTGGTAAAGGCTTGCTGGAGCGGCTCCTCTTCACAGCGCCTTCCAGCAGACTTCTGGAGAGAGCTCCTCTCGGTCTAGCCTCCTCGTCTGTGTTCTGGCAACGCGGTCATTTACGACCCAACCCGATGTCGAATCCATCAGCGCAACATGACTGAAGACATGTTAATGTTTACTGTGATTATGGTAAGCTTTCCTTTTACACACACCATACAGTAAAACGACCTGTAACTTTCAGCAAAACAAAAAAATATATATATATGTAATAATTAAAAAGAAAATGTAATAGATTTTTGTAAAGTGTGAATTAATTTTGAATGCCAAGATTCCCAACGCCCCTGTAATAACATGACTGGACGTTGGAGCACAGCGACGGGTTGGTCGGTTCAAACGTGGACATGACATCCAAAGACAAAAAAATAAAAAATAATAAACATTTCCGTGGCTCCTGATATGATATTAATATGACATGAATACTTCCCTCTCCAGATCACTCCTTATAGGCACGACTCGTGGACCTGCCGGAGGAGACAACAGCAGAATGTCATTATATCAAATACATCATATCAAAGCTGTCGGGCAGAAACCTGAGACCTCTCTTGACCATGTTCATATTTTCATTTTATAATTTTGGTGTTTTTACCCCGTAAATTAACGCCGTAGGACAATGCCTTAACACTGGGAGCCACTGAGCTCTCTGAGATTGCTCATACATAGTTTGGCATTTGTTTTAGGTTGTTCTTCTGGTTGTCACTTCACACGAGGCTTATAATGTATAGGGCATCTTAACAGCGTTTGCAGTTCCATCACATGTCTTTAGTGCTTTGTTATCATGGAAAAACCATGACATAATACAGACGGTGTGATAGCTCACAGTGTTGAGCGTCTATCCACATGATCCAAACATCATGGGTTCAAACCCCACTCTGCTCCTTACTCTGAAACTTTATTTAGAAGAAAGAAGAAGATAAAAGTGCCTGGAAATCTGACCCAGCCTGGCAAAGGTAGTGATGGTGGAGTGGATAAAGAACTCCTACATGGATGTTTCCACTGTAGCACTTGCAGGTTCAAACCTCAAGATTAGAGTTTCTAGGTGAAATTATGTTTTTGCCATTGACCCCCATTTGAAAGCACTATATTTCTATAACTATGAAACATTTCAAAGATTCATTTTCAGGCAAACATGTCCACCATAAGATGAACCTAAATGGGTATGAATGGGGTTTCTAGGTGTAATTTTGTAGGACTAGTAGCATGCCAAAGTTTGTGCTATTGCCATTGAGAATGCATTGGATGAATGCAAAAACTACATACTGTACTATATATTATGTCATTTTTCATGATTTTTGAGGATTTGAAAATAAGATGAAAATCACAAAAAAGAAACATACTATAGTTCATGGTTTTCAACTACATAAGTATAGTGTGTCATTTTTTATGATTTTTGAGGATTTTTAAATAAGATGAAAATCAGGAAAAACTACATACTATAGTTAATGGTTTTTAACGACATACCTATAGTATGTAGTTTTTCATGATTTTTGAGGATTTGAAAATGAAATGAAAATCACGAAAAAACAACATACTATATAGTTCATGGTTTTCGACAACACATTGGGACACAAGGGACACAATGTCAGAGACGGAACTCCTGATTCCCAGGCAGACTGTGTACCCGGTGAGCCACTGTGCTTGCAGTATACAAAAAGCCAAATAGAT
>OOFJ01079003.1:0-12995 GCA_900323375.1 Benthosema glaciale
CAGACAGACAGACAGACAGACAGGCAGGCAGGCAGGCAGGCAGACAGACAGACAGACAGACAGACAGACAGACAGACAGACAGACAGACAGACAGACAGACAGACAGACAGACAGACAGACAGACAGACAGACAGACAGACAGACAGACAGACAGACAGACAGACAGACAGACAGACAGACAGACAGACAGATAGAGAGTCTTGACTCTTCCCTCAAGAATTTAAGATGACACAACATTAGCCATGCCATTTGCATATGCAGAGTGGAAGCAAGCAACAGGCTCTCTTGCTAGAATGACCTATTGGTTGTTGTAGCAGCCAGGAGTTATTTCCCGGGACGATTCTGTAACCAAGTGGGCATCATGTGAATACCATCTGGGTACCACTTATTTAATGCTGGCAGTAGTCCTGTGGCAGCCAGCCTGGCAATGAGGAGAAGGGAATAAATTGCATCATTTGCTTAACATCCATTTGCCGTTGTGCCCGTTAAAAATCCATGACTAAATAATTTGGTTATTTCGGCCGCCAGTTAACGCTGTCAGCCAAATTGCGTCGTACATGCAACAAACAGAGGAATTGTCAAAGGGCTGATAAAGGAGACTATCGAGATGTTAGCCCCACAAAATCACATTTACCAAGTATATTAACAGCCCTCAATCCATTTACACGAAAGAATTCTCTCAGTGTGTGTTATGTACCACACATCACCCATAAACAGACAATAAACACATTGTAATTATAATGCCAACTCTTTAATTACGTGTGCCATTTGGGGATGGTCTAGCTCGCTGTCAGTGTGATGTGAAAGGATTGGGGGTGTGGGGAGTGAAGATCAAGCCTCAGGCCCAATGAGAACGATATTCCCTGCACTCCTAGCGTGTTAGAAGGCAGAAAATTCAATTGGCATGGTTCCAGCGACGAACAGTCCAAACAACCTAAATCAGTGGGGACAAACTCCATGCAAATCATTTACATTAGCACAAGTGCGGGGAGCAGAGAAATGTCTCAGGTTTCACACCCACAACATGAAAGCTGGGGAAAATCGCCAAACCAAGCGCAGCTTCAGTTGGCCGGGATGTTTCTCAGAAGGTTTTTATCTCAAGCATATAAGAGTAGTAATGTGCTCAGCTGAATGGGTGAATATCCCATAGATATTTGACATTTGTTTTAAATAAAGCCAGGACAGAGGAGCCTGGTTCAATAATGCATGACACCAATGATGTCAGGGTGAGGGGTTCCACCGGGGCCACCCGAAAGTGGCATTTCTTTGGATAAATGGGAGTGAATTGATACTAGGATTCTTTGAGGCCCATAGCCATAGTAGCCAAAAGAGTCTATAGACGAATCCATGGATAGGCAAGGTGTAGGCAATCAATGCTACGCTGTCAAGTTGCACTTGTCAAGTTGCATTCGTGTGTCACCGCGGTTATGATTGTGCCCCTGGGCGGCCATTACTGAGGTGTACCATTAACTGATTAGCTACAGTGTTATCTACAGTGTAAACACCTGGCCCTGCAGGCCAGGTGTTTACAGGAGAGGCTTGTTTTGAACAAAATTACTCAAATCATGAATGCAGCGTCCGATTGGCATGAAACATTGCATGCACATTCCCACTGTAGGCCAGGGAAGAAATGCCACCTTTTTCATTTGTCTATTATAGCGTAACGACAAACCATTGGTCAGATAACTACAACCTATCTCTAACCCTCACCTCAGCCAAACCCTAACCTCCCACGGGGGGTAAAACGCATGTCTGACCAATGCTATGTCTAACCAAAGTATGCCTCCCTACAGATTTTTCCAAACATTGCGTAAATCACTACACATTATCTCTATAATCAGGACAGATCTTTCAAATCTATGAGGGCCGCTAGCCCCTCCAATGTACAGCTTTGAGGGTCTGTGAAAACACAAACATTGAAGAGAAAAGTGAGGATAAGATATGATGTATGCCATATGATGATAAGAGCGCCCCTCACATCACACAGGTGTGATTTTTCATATTCCACCCTGATTGGACAATACATATTTCTAGCTGCAACTAAGTTGTACCTGTCTGTGGTAATGTTTTATTAAACATTCTGTAAACATTATGTTTCCTGTGTGTGTCTCGTACAGTTGTCTCATGCCACAGGTTTGCGCACCGTTTGTGCAGTGACAGTGATATTCAGTCATTTTCACAAAATTTCTCCAAAATACTGTTAATCTCAAGCCCTGTTGCAATGACGCTTTTTGGTTCAAACATGAACTAACTGTGAGGAAAGGTCATGAGTATACTTGACATACCTGACATAGACCACACGGTCAAAACGTACATTTTTCCAAATAAGGTTTTGAAGCTGCATTGCACTTACAGTATCAATCAATATACTTTGATTGTTTCATACCACCGGATAAAAAGGTGTATACATTTACATCCCTATTCTTGTCTGGCAACAGCTTATGTTGGACTAAAGTCACATTAAGAGTATTTTCTTCTCAATTGTAAATGCACATTGCACACTAAAATGTAATTTGTGGAATGACATCTCTCTGATGAGTCACTGGCCAGGCGATGTGAAATGTCAGCTCTGCAGTGAGAAAGCGTCTCTGGCTCTGCCATTGTTTACATATTGACTGGCAATGTGTGGTCGGCCCTGATGAGAACACAACACACATGACTTCCACTGGCATGATCTCACAAACTGGAAAAAGAGCAGTCACTGTCAAGCTGGTAAGAGGGTGTGGCATCATAATCAGTGAAGGTAGGGGAAGACTTAAAGGACAAACAAAACAAAACTATTATTGGCTACAGGAGTATGAAATCAGACATTACAGGGTGGCTGGTCATTTAGCCGCTTCCACTGCAATTTTAACACTAAATAAATGTCCTTGGCTGTACTTTGTCCCCCGATTCCCCTGTCTGTGTGAGCTTCAGCTGAACACTTCAATGTGCCCCGCGAGGTCTTTTTTACACAGCGGTACTATAGATAGAAGAGACCAGAGTGAGTGAATGGGTAAGAGAGAGAGAGAGAGTGCATGGGGGATACAGGATTCTCATCCACCATCCATCTCATATTCTAATGCAGCCATTATGTTCTAAAAGAGGCTGCTCATCTATTCATTTTATGAGGCATTTGCAAAAAAGATGACACTGCAAGAGGCCCAGTCCGAGTGATTAAAATTCTTTGAATTAGCCCTTCAATCACTGCATACAATTGTGTGTAAAGTACACAGAAATGCACTCAGAAGCCTCATCCAACTCTCCTCCATAATATGAAGTGAAGTGATTGATTTACTCATTTCTCACTCTGAGTTGTTTTCACGGGGAAGAATTGATTAGTCAACACATTAAAAGCTGGTATATCATGCGCCCCTATGCGCAACATGAAAAGGCTTTTAGAAAAATATCCAATAACTCATAACTGCTTATTGCTCAAACCGCACCATATTGATAGTATTTAACAACAGGGGTTGTAAAATATCCAGCAAAAAAGGCTGTAAATCGTGAATAGTAAAATGGTAAACAGTAGTGAGTTGGGAGCCAGGCAACAGGGTGACATGATGCACAAACAGCCAAGTTGGCGCTTTAAAGTCACTTGTCAATGTCACTCTATTACACTAAAACTCCACAGTCAGTACTTTTAGGCCAGGTTCACATTTTATAGAAATGCTGCAATAATAGGTTTAGATAGAGGGCTTGCTTATTAAAGGAAAGGAAAAGTTGAAATACTGTATTTTCTCAGAGTGAGAACTGAGGAAAACAGATGAGCATCAAGATCACACACAAGTATTTCCTCTGTTTCAAAGTAACGAAAAAGGTACATGTTCTTTGTAACTTTGTAATTTAGCCTTTTTGTTTGCTAGAGAAAAGGTCACCATGGAATATCTTTGTATTTTGAGTCAACAAAAAATAAAAGCATGAGTTCAAAAACTCGTCTGCCGTCTCCGCGTCATCAGTGCCCATACCCGAGGTGGGGTTGGCAAAAGGGCCTTTCTGTGTGGAGTTTGTATGTTCTAGGGTAGGTACCCTCACAAAAACATGCAGTAATCCTGGTCTCTAAACTGCCTCCCCCTGGCCAGCCGGGGCGCCTGATGGAGGGGAAAGGAACTGGTTGGAATAACGTGTTCCTTCCACGAGCTACGTCCAACCAGGGAAACTCCCCTCTGTCAGGTGAAAAGAAGCAACTTGGACTCCTCATGTATAGAAGGAAGCATGAGGTCAGTCCGCTGCCCCCCAGGTTGGCGGAGGGTGTGTAGAGCCCAGGATCACATTAGATTATTGACACAGGGGTGAAAAATGGGATACAAAATCTTGGGATAAAAAAAAATATATATATATAAAAACAAAGTCTGCCACTGTGGCACATAGTTGGCTACAGTTTCTGGCTTCAACACATAATTCAGTCTTGGGCAAATCTATTTACCAAAATGCTAAACAAAAAAGTAACACCTGTGAAAATAACCATCTCCAAGTGAGTGGTTTGGGAATGGAGCCCCACCCTGTTTACAGCACCGAGAACAAAAACAAACTCTCTCCATGGAGTACGGGCAAATGCAAGTCACACGCTCCATCCAATACAGGCAAACAACAACAATATCTGAAGCTCTACAGGGAGACCAGGCTATCAGACAACAGCAGCTCTCACACAAACAAGGTGTGTGTGCGTGCGTGCGTGTGTGTGTGTGTGTGTACTGATGTGTGAATCAAGAGAAAGAGAGGAAGAGAGATGTGTGAGGGCAAGTGCTTCTGTGTGAACGTGTGTGCGTGTGTGTGTGTGTGTGTGTGTGTGTGTGTTTGTGTGTGTGTGTGCTGAAACAGAGTAAGTAAAAAAAAAAAAGAATGCTATACCCACTCCCCCAGCATCAGGTCAAGTGAATCATCGAGAGCAAAGGGAAGACACCGCCGTCCGTCGCCCACGATGGGCAGCAGAAAACCACATCAGTGTGACTTCACCGCGCCAGAGTGGGCATGTTCACTACACTACACCCTCAATGTCCAGGGGACTCTGAATAAAGAGGTAATGAATCTCACTTAACAAGGCCATTATCAGTGCAGGAACCAACCAGTGCACTGTCACAGGGGAGTCCAACTCCACGTCTTTTACATCCACTACTAGTCTTCTACAGTTACACACATGGCAACTTATGGACTGATCATGCTATCTGAAAGAAACATTTATATATAAAAAAGTATTAAAAACAATATTATTCTACTTGCGTTAGTCAAGGTAAACAACCTAATGCTCCTACAGTGGGGGCACTGAACTAATTAGGTATCAATGACGTCCCCTGGTTAAGTTTTAGTCAAGTAGCGATTGCGATCACCTGAATGAATACTTTAATTAAATTCTGTGACTCCACACACTCATTAGCATTTTTGTTCCCTCTCCTAGAGCATTGCATCTTGGGTAATAATTAATTACTGCTTCCCAATTACCACCCAGCTGGACAATATATATCAAATAAACAAGCAACAACCTGTCAATTACTGTACGTGCAGCCTTCATAATAGCTTAGAATAATATTTTATGTGCAAACAGACCCTTGTTACAAATGGTTGGACTGAATCACATGCCTCAACACATAGGTTTGTAAAATCATTACGTCACATGTGTTTTTGAAGCAATTAATAACAGCACCTCTAATTATAGTTTTTTTTTTATTGTGAACAAAGTTAACATCAATATAGCGCTATTCCAAAATAAGGACTTTTCCATCAGATATGGGCATACACAGGGATAGTGTGACAGTTTAAGAGCATCCTGATACTAATAGCAGAAAATGGAAAACTTTCTACAAGCTCACAATGCTTCCAGATTCATGATACAATGAGGTGTGAATTGTAGATGTACTATTTTCACTTTCTTATTAATATCTTTTTTTATGTATTTGGAAATTTGTCTTTTTTTTTTTCAACATTTCTGCCTATAATGACACGCCCCAAATAGCGATACCAGGGTTAACATCATGGTTAACTGCAAAGGCAGAAAGAATGGTTGCATTAGGCAATCTGTCAACAAAATTTGCATTGCTGCTCTCTCCCGGTCTCCATTGCTCTCCCTTGCTTCTTCCTCGAGCCCACAGCGCTCCCGGCTCAGATCTCAGCACTCTGATGGCTTATCACATAGTGAGCAGCAGGGCTAAGCTGGAGCCGTGCGCCCCAAAGACGTGATCAAAGCACACCAAATTTGCACCCGGCACCGATGACGGAGGAGCAAGCCCTGCCATGTGACGCTGCTTGTCAGGGTGGTGCTGCCAACTGAAAACAGCAAAGAAGAACGAGACTCCTGGAGTTACTTTTGGCCTTATTATAATACTGTACTGCGTACACCGTGGTAAAGCAGGCTTCATATGTCGGCGACAACATATCTGATTTTCAGTCAGTGAAATCCTCTAATGGTGGAGTTTACAGTGGCGCAGCAGACCTAACATGATTTCGCCAACAGTCAAATTCCAACACTAGCCAGTAGCTACTACCTCAGGAAGCCAGCGCTCACCACCAAAATGCATTCAGGTTACTATTCTTGCCCTTGTTTTTGATAAATGTAGAGACAAATTGTTCCTATAATAGTATACAAGGTTGTTTTTTTTTGTTTTCAGAAATTACAAATATAATAATATAGGTAATAATAATAATATAGGTAATAATAATAATAATAATAATAATAATAATAAATTATATTTCACTATTCTTGAAATAGGGATTAAGTGGTTAATTCATGTAGTATTAAGTATTTTTGTAAGTTTGTGTCCCAGGGAGACGCCATGTTCCTCCTCTGGGTCTTGAGCTGAAGAGGTTGCTATAGACAACAGGTGTAGCAAATATCAGGGCATCCTGAGCCTACGCCTCCAGTGTCCCTTTCTTGTTCTTTACTGTATGTTCCCAAAGCACAGAACTACCACTAAGTACACTTAACCGTTTTTATATTTCCCTACACAGTAAAAAATAAATAAAAAAAAGAAGAAGAAAAAAAGATAGAAAAGAAAAAGGTTTATAAACGCATAGACACACTCAGGATTGTACTGTAGTAACAACATAACTATCAGTTAGAGTGCAATGGCAATTTTCTAAGAAGACAAAAAACCTAGATGATGATGAATCGTGAGAAAAGTTGCCTTAAAATTTGTCCAAATGTCCAAAACCTAACACTGTACTGTATGTATAGCCTAGGTTTTGTCATAACCAAACCCACCCAGACCCCATATATAAAAAGACTGGACAACAGCTGATGAAAACAGGTGCAGAGGTTTAGCCTGGCAGCTGAACACAGATTGGAGCATATGTCTGGGCCTCAGACGTCAGCCTGAAAATGTTTGTAGTTTACCTTCAACGTACCCTGAAGAGATGCCAAGCTGTGCTGCTCAGGAAACTTCACGTTTCAAGTAGTTGCTATAATATAGCAACTACTTGAAATGTGAAATTTCCTGAGCATATATTATGCTAAGAGAGGCTCTTAGCAACAACCCTGGAAAGTGAGTATAGGGAATCACATACAACTGCAAATAGTTTGTAACAGCCAAGTATACAGAGAACCAACCAAATAATATCAACAGGTAATCTCAAAGTAAGATTTAAATAAATAAGTTTAAAGAATGGTGTAGTTTTTACGCATATCCCAGGGCTACAGTCCATTGAGTAATGCATTGAGTAATGCATTACTAAATATTACTTTCATGCGTAATAAAGTATTTACGCATTAATTGTACAAATTGGGTAACATTATAACAGTTAGTATGTAAAGTAATGCAATACTTTCAGAATTTAATATTATATTTTTTTATGGTTCTAATTAATTCATGCTACTAATGACAATGCAGTTCGTCTTTCCCAATCGCTTTTTGGAGTTTTATTAGATTTTTCTAAACACAAACTATGCACCAATAGAGGGTGCTGCTGCAGCTTTTGGGTTGTTTGTGTTTCATTATGACATTTATTTGGGCTGGTAAAATCATTTTAATACGGCTAAATTACTGTGGCAATCCATTTAGCCTGCCATCTTCCATTTCCAAGAATTGTATTATTATTATTATTATTTAATATTATGCCTGGTACTTTTGTGCTTCAAGACAAGTAATGCGTAGCAAGTAACACTGTAACTGTAACGTATTACTTTTAACTTAAAGTAACATGTAAACATTACATTCTGTGAAAGTAACTTCCCCAACACTGTCAGTATGAGGCTTATCTCTGATAAAGTGGAGTGATATAACAGGTAGGGTTCCCCTTGTGACTCCTAACTTTGGACCCCTTGGATCAAGGAAAAAAATAAAAACCTCCATCCTTCGGACTGATCCCTCTCAGCTGTCAACCTCACAGCCGGTAAAGTGGGATCTGTGACAAACCAACTCAATTCAACATCTAATCTGAACCCTAATCCAATCAGACAGACCATGCCGCCTACGAGTTGTAGGACACAGAAAATGATACACAACTCCATGCGCTGAGAAATACAACTTTACTGTGGCTACATGGCCATTAAAATTACAACCATCAGCCCTGACAAAAAAAAATCAATTAATTATTTATAACTTAATTCAATATTAGTAAGTGAAAGCTTCACAATTATAACATTACAGTACATGAAGTGACTGATTGAACAATGACATACCTATTGTTTAAATGTATTTATTTATTTCACATTTCTAACCTTGACCTTATAGTCAATATTGAATTTAAACAATATGTTATCATATCTGGAGTACTAGGATTGATTTGAAACTTGTGCTGGCGTTTACTTCAGTTGAAAATGCCCCGGGCCCAGACGAGTTCCATAACTTCCATTCACTCATTCAACATCCCTACTACACACAAGCCAACATCTCAATCTCAGTGTTAAACAAGCCAACCACTCCTTACTGCAATACTGACTTCAGTGCTGTGGAAACAGCGTATACAGAAACATAATTTAGTAGTGCCCTCAGATTATTTAGCTTTGCTACTCTAGCAATCTGTTTTTTAAAGGTCATCAGCGAAGAGAGAAAGATAAATATATCAGATATTTTCTTACACCGTTTATCAAACAGTGTCAAACAAACATTCACACAAATCAGCAATTTTTATTGTCTGTGTACTCACACTAGAATCCAAGGTGAAATACAATGAGGTTGATTCACAAAAGCCAAAGACTGACATTTAGAAATAGGCATCACAAAAAAAACTTGAACAGATTAGATTTTTTTTGGCGTGGGCAGCGGAACAAATTGATGATGTATGTGGCTTGTACCATAAAGTAAAAATATTTTGCTGAATAACACACCCTGCAGTTTCATTAGGTAAATTAATCTTTCATTACTATGAGAATGAATTACCCATCAGACATCTAAAGTACACCAGACACAACAACCACAAGAAATAAAACATAAACCTACACTAATAAAGAAAGACGGACAAACAAGAAGAAAATAGAGAGATACATAGTCTACAGTAAACTGTACAGTATATGCAGACATGCATAATCGTGACGAAAACACATTATACGAGAACAGATTATGTGTATCCCACCCAGTGCTGTATTTCTAAAACGCAGCGGCAGTCAAATGCATATTGGAGAAGAGTTTAATTGATTGTAATTGCATGCTACCCCACTTCCTCCTGTAGACACATGACATTTTTGTCAGTGTCCCAGCCTTTATTAAGGACAGATGACAGTGGAAGACAGTAATTAATGGCTGCATGAGTAAATGGTTGTCCTGAGCATGTGCGGTCTCCATGGAGACCAAGGAGCTGCACAATGCTCACCTGAGGCTGTCCATTCTCTGGCCAATGGGCTTCCTCCCTGGCATGGAGCGCACAGTGTGCCTGGGCATGGCACAGAGGCAGAGCAGCTGCCTGGGCACACCACAGGAGGCGGGACACACTAACCTTTACCCTGCAAATATTGTTGTGCCTTTTCTTTTGTTATCACTTCAATTCATGTACTACCACATATTAATAACAATGCAGCAGTCATATTTACACTGCACTGTTACTCTTTGGGTCGCGCAAACAAATAATGTGTCAGACTTTCAGTTTGCTTTGTGCAAAACTAAGAAAACATTATAAAGGCAACTGGACTAAAGGCATTTTGCATCAAATTAAGAACAAACAACACGAAGAGGGGGCAGCAAGCCAGCAAATCAGAAAACTACTATATAATAATGTGTGGATGCAGAAGCTCATTCCCACACTGGGACAAAAATATCTCTTCTTATCATTCACTTGCTAGCGAGGCAGTTTACAGTCTCTCCATACCCAGCACTGGGCTTTTCAATATGTGTTCACAAATACTGAGCCATCAGATGAAAGAGGGGGCCGCTCCACTCAGGGATGGGACTCCTCAGACTGAATGCATGAGTGACTGATTACTTTCTTCCCAATTTGGCCATAGCTCTCCACGTAGAGAGCCTTAACAAAAGCCTGTAGTCATAACTCGCTGAGAAATAAGAAACTTTCCAAACAACATCATATCGCAGATTATAAATCTTCAGGAGATTCCTTTGGTGTGTCGGATCTGCGTGTGTGCATCCCGAGCACAGCATACAACTGCTTCTTCCTCAAATGTAAAGTTAGATTTATTTAGTCAGTAAGGCACAAGGTTTTTTTCTGTCTAAAACCAGACAGACGGACGGGACAGTGTTCGTTTGTTCTCATCATGCTCACAAGCCATAAGTTTAAGAATCGGCAGGGGGAAGAGAACAAAAAGGCTGGACCTCTACACTCACACACAGGCTGGGTCAAACACAGTGGCTGGAAAAGTTGCAAAGAAAGTTCACCCTGTGCTTTAAAACCTGGGTCAGCATTTGCGAACGTCCATTTCTGCATAAGTGAGCACACAAAACACTGTGCCTGTTCAAATAGTCTGCCGCTCTCTCTCTCTGTCTCAGGCAGCTCATGACAACAGCCCAGCAGCAGCACTGTTTGATCTCCAATGTTTTCCTTAATCTGGGTTGTCAAGGTTCGCTTGTTGGAGGCTGTTTACTTTACTTCTCCTACAAAAAAGTATTTTTTTTTCTTCTTTTCTTTCCCCGCAGACAATGACTAATCTTAAGAAGACCAAGGAGAAGGTGGCAATGACGGCAAGAGCTGTTAAAGCTTGCAGTTGCCCTTTTCATTTCATTTTCATATGGACTTTATCCATGTTGTTTCCATCTGAAGATTGACTGGGTCATCTTCTTTTTTGTATAGATATGAACACTGAACTCATTGTAGCATTATTTATGCGCTATATCCTCTTGTTTGAAACAAAGTGTGCTGAATGTAAAATAAAACACCTTAAGTTAAGCATTTCAGAATAGGCAATCATTTATATAATATATAATACTACTAATTCTACTACTAATAATAAAAACATTGCATTTAAAAATTCCACAATGTTGAAAATTGGAAATTGCACACTCACAAACATACTACTAATTAATGTGTCATGGTTGTCTAGTTTGATATATACTTTTTAATGAAATGTCAAACATGCTGACTAAATGCAAAATATGTTTATAAAACGAGAGATATAACTCTTTTTTTGTGTTTTGTTTTTTTCTATGAAAAACTAACCTACACATTTTGCAATAATCTGATACGATCTTTATTGTCACTGTATGAACATACAATGAAAGTTTGTACAGTAGGCTCCAACAAATAATAGGCTTAGATTTTAGTTGGATTTTCACAATCTGATAACTGGGAGGTAATCAATTCAAAATAACAAAAAATCAAGTCTGCTGCTCTGCTATTTACAAATAGTAATTATATGCTCTGTACCTTCATCCTATTTACCAGCAAAGTCCCAACTATTAAAATTATTACTTTTTTCCACAACCATGCAAGACCACACAAAGCCACATATTCAAACTTCAATCAGAAATCCACTGAATAGGCAATCGTACATAATGAAAGCATGGTCTTCCAAGTTCCAACTTTTAAGAAGATTATCTTAATCACAGTAGGCTACGAGTAATCTAGTAAATAACCATGTAAGCAATAAGTTAATTCTGAAACCAATATCTACTTTAAATTCAGCAGATATGTCATAAAAGAGACAGACATAGCCCATTATCACACCAAAATGTGTTTAAGAACTTCACGTCAAAGCAAATAACGGGCAGTCAAATAAGGATATAACCGCGGTATAACTATACTTTCATGTAACAAAAGTTAAACTGAATTATAGTTACTCTTAATCATAGAAGACGGTCGTTGTAATTGTCTTTTGTGTAGTAGTATACTAAATAGTTTGGAAGGTAGGTACCGTAGCACGTGGGGGAGAAACCCCTTCCCTGATTGTGTTCCAAAGAAATCACGGCACACAAACTAACTTTCACCATAATACTGTACTTAGAAAGTTTCGCGTGCTGTCCCAACTCTACTATACCTTCCAATGACATCGCTTCCAACGGTATGCCCAAACCGTGCCTTCTATAGAATTGACATAAACAGATAAATGTTGTGTTTTTTTATTTTTATCAAAGGGTATTTGTAACCGGGGGGGAGGTAGTGGTGGTGGGTGGGGGGTCGCGAGTAACAAAGTAGAGGAGCAACTTTCCAAAAAGTAGATGATGCCATCATGTCTCTTTCCCCCTCACACCACTGAGACTCGGCTATAAACGGGAATAATTACACAGTTACATAGCAGTCCTCGCCACAATACTACAGGTGTTGTTTTATTTGTTTATTTCGCCTTTGAAATGTGGGCGAAAAGAAAGAGAGGAAAAAACAGCCAGCAAACAAAGCCCAAACTCCATGTGTGTGTGTAAGTGACAGCGACAGCACAACAAGCGAGTAGTAGTACATTATCATGTTGTATAAACTTACCAGAATGAATCGACACAACGGTGCGACGGTGGGGCGCACGCGGCGGCGGCGGAGGAGGACACGATTCGTTTATAGTGGAAGAGATAATCTCAACTGCTAGTGGTGCACGCGTCGCGCGGAGCTTGTATACCGAGAAACACATGCAACAATCACACACTGTAAATACTAACAAGCCATATTACTCCGCTCGGAGGGAACTAACTTAAAAAAAAAAAAAAAAAAAAAA